>CM044398.1:2262500-2470000 GCA_024322285.1 Musa beccarii | reverse complement strand
ATCGCAAACAACAAAATGAATAAACATATCATTTCGTACGTGGTCCACCACCATGGGTTCTGTGTCACCTTTTTATGCATCCTTGCATCAATATTGGTGGTGGTGGATGGGAGGGCGATATGTAGTTTAGTGCTGTAGGTGGTATCGATGGGATAACCAGAAAGAGGAGAGAAGACGATGAAGGGTATTTTTGTCTTTACATGGAGTTTTTATTTTGAACTAATCGAGTCAGGTAGCAAATATGCACAAGGCCGAATGGCTTCTAATCTATGACTAGGAAAGTGACAATGGGAGAAAAATCCTTAATATTTTTATGAGTTAATTTGATATGGTTAGGTGTGTTTACAAGTTATGTATGCTTAGTGTTTTCAGGTGATGATACACGATTCTAAGCAATTAATATTGGCAACATTCTGAATCTTCCTAATCCTAAACCTTTACCATGTAGAAATTTTATCATGACACAATACCTGGTGAATTCAAGTTCTTTCAGATGGTTTATGACATTCAAGTCATCTTCTGATGTAACAATCCAGTTTACCTGAGCAAAAAAAAAAAAAAAAAAAAAAAAAAAAAAAAAAAAAAAACAGTGATTTGTCTAATGGAATGTCTCTAATACACTTTTTGAACTATAAATGTTGCTTGGAAAGGTATCACAAGCTAGGTAACTGAACTTTTTGAACTATTGGTTTGTTTGCTTTATGTAAAATATTCATAAGTTGTTTTCATCATATTAACATCTTGTAATGAGGTACTTTGTTCATGATAATATTTTTTGGTGGATACAGAGGTATTGACTATGCACTCTCAGTCAATGATATTCCTGGAATTGCCAATCGTCTTCCTTCATTAATAATTCAGGTAATAAGCTTAAAGGTATTCTTTAGTTTGCAAGAAAACATTCCACCTTCTCATACATGTTATAATTTGTAGTGTTGTAAGAAAGTGATGAGATGAAATACACTTGCCAATCATAATGTAATGTTAACATAAATTTATAATGACTTGGCAAGACCAGATGGATGTTGCATATAGTTGCTTATTCTTGTTCTCTTCTGTTAAATACAAGTCAATGGTTGGTTGTTTAACAATTAAAATCTGGATAAGCTCTTTAAATCTATGAGATTTTTCTGTGAACTATGCGCTGGGAGAAATGATGCACATTGAATAATTCTAGAATTAAAAAAAGGTATTTTATGGATGTTCTCAGTCATCAATATAACATTCAAAACAGAGATTTCTGCTACTCATTATTGATGATGAGCAACATTTCCAATACTTGAGTAATTGTAAAAAAAATTTGGTATAAATGAAGTTATACTCTATCTTAGTGAATTGACATTTTGCTTGAAAATTTTACAGAGGTTTGGAAGATTGGAATTAGGTTTAAGATTGTCTGGGTGCAAACAGTTAGAACTGATGCGATTGATCATGTTAGATTCACAAGATCAAGATTCATCAAGAAAAACGAAAAATCAAAATATATAAAAAAGAAAAATACTAGGAAACATATAAGATCTTTTTTAGCTAAAGATTCTAATTTTCATAGTCCTTGAAGTATCTCATTTTTAAAAAATATGGATGGAATTAAAGCATACGGTGGACCAATGCATGAAGTTTCCATCATACTGGGTTTGTGAAGGATCTATCTAGTCTTTTCTTGCAAGCAAATGAGTTGCAATGCCTGGAAGAATCAATGCAAGCAGTTCTACCATTGCAAGCAGAAAAGCTATTTCTAAACTTTGAATCCTAGTCTTTTAGGTCATAGAAGAGCAACTCTTTCATGGCACCAACCTAACTCATATATGGAACTAAAATATAAAAGATAAAAAGTTATGAATGATAGCAATAAATGTCATATCATACAAATATGTTCCCATGGTAAATAACTATTACAAACATCAAAATTTGTTAGCTGTCATTGTTTAATATAATTGATGGCCCCCATTATGTCCTATAGCTTTGATAACATTATATATGTGAAGTATTGGGTAATTTAAAGACAAACTAATAAAAAAAGATTCTTTTTGAAAATATTGCCCTTGATTTGAAACCTAGGACACCTCCTTTGTCCTTTTAATGGTATTTTATTTGATTAAGAGATCATGAGCAATTCTTCGTCCTCTGCCTTTTTCTTGTTATTTCTCCTTTGTCTTATGAGGTGGTGATGGATGACTAACATCACAACAATGGTGGTAGATAACAAGTGTGGGGGTTGCAAATTTGCAATGATAGTGAATATAGTAGTACATGCATTACCTCCGTTTAACTGTCATCAGCAATAGTACTTTCCTCTTTGCTTTTCCTTCATCATCTCCTTTTCCCCTCATTGCTGCCATCTATAGTGATCTTTGACCTCCTTAGGCTTCTCCTCTCTTCTATTAAAGTCATCAAATAAGAGGGAAAGGCTAAATTGTAGCCAACTTTGATCAAGTTCAATAGTGTTTAGCGGATTAATATTGGTTTATGATGATACGACTGAGAAATTGGTTTAATTTGAACTGGCCTAACACAATATCATTACAGTATCATACGATGTTGCAAACAGTGGTTTTTAATATATTCCCCTTAATGCCTTAGAGCATATAGATTATTGCTTAAACAGTGTCACAGTTAGTACTCGTTCAGTAGTTTTCCTCTCTCAAAGCTGGTTTCACCCATCCAACAAGAGAATGGTATGGTATATTTGCAACTATGAGTTTGTTGAAAAGTTAAACCAATGTACAAGGACAGGTGCAGAATTTGATTTTATGGAAAACTGGAAACTTTATAGACTGCTTGAGCAGTATTATGAGCGTGAACATTTTTCAGTATGCTAGCTTATAGACTACAGAATGTTTTTCAGTAGCTTATTAATTAACTTGTTAGGTATCTACAAGTTTGATATTACTTAGTCAGTTCAAGAATTGTTCAGGCATGGTGGTGACACTTTTATGTTTGGTATGATTTTAACTTTCAATGAGAAGGGATAGTTGTGGGTTTTGGACTTACTGATGGAATATTCTTATTATTTTCTATATCATAAAATTGAATATTTTAGAGAAGGGATTTGCTGAGGCACTCATCCATGCTAATACACCATCTGCTGGTGCATGCTATGCAGAATGCGTTGTGGCATGGGTTTGCCCCTGGTATATATTTGGGCATGTACTTGTCACATTCCAACCAGCAAGGTCAGCAACTAATGGCAATATGTGTTGTTAAGTAAATTCTCCACATTTGGGCTAATTTGAGTTTATACTAGTAGTCTTCATATGTACTATCTTAAAGGTTCACCACTGTGAAATAAACATAACACTATCAATCTACTATAAGGATGTAATATGTATAGAAAACTTGTTAAGTTGTTGCATGCTATTTTTATTAGTGACAAATCTTGAGAAGGATAGTACTATTTTTATTAGTGACTATTGATTCCTAATGACTGGCCAAATTATTAAGAGTACAATTCTATTTTGACCAAGGACTGCCACCGCCCAAAACAGTACAGAACGGGTGGTACATACCGGTTTAGCCGTGGATTTGTACACGAACCACTCTTGTTTCAGGCAATCCGGTCCAACTTAAGAAAGTGAAAAAAAAACATAAAAATAGTGATGGGGCCTGTCCAACTCAGCATTTAAAAAAACCTTAGATAGAAATAAGGGCTCTTCTTCCAAGGCCATCGCTGCTATCATCACTTCGTGACGCCGTTGTCGTAGTCACTACATTCCTTCTTCTTCCCAGGTACACTCCCACCTTCTCTTTCTTCTTCCTTCTCCTCCTCCACCATTTCTTCTTCCTTTTTTTTTTCTTACTTCTTCTTCTTGCACCTCCACGCTTCCTCCTCTTCCTCCACCCGCCCTTCCTCTTTGAAATGCTAATATTTACCAGTGTACTAGCACATGATACACAGGTGCTGACTAGTGTTCTGGTTGGGCCAAATAATTGAAACGAGTTTGGTACTCGAAACGGCAATCCTTGATTTTGACTGTTTTATTTTCATTTATTAGGCATTATATTATTGATATTTGACTTTCCTTTTCATACTTGATTGAAATTTTCTTACCTCCTGACTTTATTTCTATGTATCAAATATTATCTTGTGGTTATCTTTCCTGCTTTTCTTTCTAGCTGTCTTTATCAACTGAACTTTCTTTTCTGCAAGAGTTCAATAGCTCATATATTTTCACTATTGTGTTATATAGGTCTATCAACGTCGGAATGATCCCTTACTCCGATCAGCTATTATGGTGCTAATGATATCTGCCAAGGTAATTTGTTCTACAGATTTTTTTTTGCAATGAGAATTCAAAAATCACAATCAATTTGGTTTTAGGTAATATAGTTGTTTTTTATTTGCAGCTATGTATACAAGAAGCATGAGAATGCCATAATCAATCTGATTATTGTTTGTTATTGTGATGAGGAATTTGTACCTATATATGTCCTCTTATTTGTTCCTGTAGCTGCATATCAAGGAGTTTCCATTCTGAATTTCTTCATTTGATATGTATAGTACTGTAGCTGCTTAAAAATGATTTTCTCTATGATACTTAACTAGTCACTGAGTCACTGACTGAATTGGACTCACCATCTACATTATGGCCCTACATGTTCTTTTGGCTACTGAACATTTCTCATTTAATGTGTTAGTTTTACTTTTTATAAGTACTGCTCCATTTATTATGCGTATTAGTTATCTTATTAATCTTGTTTTTTTAATCTTACCTGATAATCAATTGAGTTGGACTCAAGATCTAGGTTTACAACCTGCGTATGTCAAGATAGCTCAAAGTTTCAACGATGGACATTGTTAACAAACCATCTTTACAATTTTAAACAAAATTAATTCCTGATCAAAATTCTCTTAGATGCTAAAGGTTCATTACTAATTTAAAATTAAAAAATGTTAATAGGATTTACATACATATATTTATATTTAAAAGAGAAGTTTGTTGGAATTAAAAATGAACTTAGGAGCATATTCCAGCTTAGCTGATAGCTACCAGCCCTTTTGATCTACAGAACATGATCTGAGATAGCTCACCAAGGAACAAAGTTCCTGGATCTGACCGATTTCTGGCTAAGTTTTTCCAATATTGCTGGATGCCTAATCCACCTTAATTGGCGCTTGCTCCAACACACATTTCATCACTTTAACACCGTCCATCAATTCTGTATGCTAGAAGTTTCTGACATTGGCAAATCATGTGCCAACCTGATCTCAACTCAACACTAGCATGTTTTGCTTTTACAGAATAGCCTGACTGATGATTTCGGTGGCTTAGCTATCAAAAATTTAAAACTGGTCCTTTGCCTATTTGGTTAGTGCAACGTGGTCCTTACCATTGCTTGAGTAATTGCAAGAATGAAAAGCAAATTATTTTTTTTTCTCATATCTTTTTCATTTACCCTATTAAATTTTAAGCAATTGTTTGTTTTTTGGATAAATAACATTCAGAACTCTGATGGTCACTGATCTGCCAAATTTTATCATCTTTGACTTCTTGATCAGAAATCATGAAGGTAATCCTTTTTACTTTGTTTTGATGCTTCCATATAATCACTCTAAAGGACTGGGACAAGTTCTGTTGACGAAGCCGATATTGTAAATTTTAAATTTATTGCCATCCTTCATGGGCTTCTACAATGATTACCTGCTCCATTTTGCCCACCGCAGCACATGTCATCGAATATGCATCAATAGTCCGACCGCGGCATTGCATGGGGAATGCGTGCAGTTCTGATAAACATACTACATGCTAGCTGATCACGTAGGATAACTACCACATAGGATATGCTCCCCCTTTTGAGATCGGGATGAATAAAGCCAATCAATTTATTTCATTAAGTTGATGGAATCATTACAAAAGAGAGAAAAATAAGAAGAGGAGGAGAGGAAAAAATAAAGCAAGAAAGGAGAAGGGGAAAGAAAGGTATGCAGGTTCACTGTCACTTGTGCATTTTCAGGTGGATTGTGCATGTAACTGGTGTAACATGCTGTCTTTAAATGAAATTATGGATTGGGATGTAGTGAAATGTTGTTGGCCTTAAGCAATGCTATACAACTTTTTGTTTTAGCATATTTAAGGAGTAGACAAGTTCAAACTACAGAGATGGTGAAGGAAGTGGTACATGTACCTCATTAATTTTGGCAAAAATAGGTCCTTGCCTCAATCTTTCCTATTCTCATATACCTTTCGTCTTCTAACTACTTTTCTTTCGAACCGTCTGTTCTCCTACCCTCTTGGTCAATGTTTGCCTGCCCTCATTTGTCATTCACAATTTTCCTTGTGAATATGGAAATTTGTTAATTTCTTCCTTTCTTTTTCTAGATGTGGATTGAAGTTGATTCTGGTTGATTCTTTGTGATTTTATGTTACTTTGCAAAACAAATTGTTTATGGTTGGTTATTTATGTTGATTTTTGTCTAACTCAACTAAAAATAACAATGCTAACTGAATGATTTCAACATGATGTCACCAAGTATCAAAAGCAACAAAATTTTAGGTTACAAAGTTAAAATGATGTTGATTGTTATGGGGGCTTACTGACACCCATATCCATGTTGCAGTTGATCTTTGTTCTCAAATTGTAGGTCACATATCATGTGATATTAGTAGACTTGATGGTATTTCTGAATAAACCAATCGAACTTAAATAATCCCTATGGATATGTCTCTGGAGTCTGGACAATGTTTTTAGATAGCTAGTAGTCCCATCATAACAATGAGCTGGGTCTATGATTGAGACTGGCTGTGCTAGAACAGGGTATGAACCCATATTTACATGTACCCTCTGTTATCATTTTTTATCTGTTTGAATACTGCACTCCACATGGGTCAGGTGTATATGACCTGTATGGGAAATCCATTTCCACTAATATCATTAAACCAATATGTAGCACTTAAACCAACTGGTATAGACTGACATACTAATCCATGAGTGTAATAATCTCCCTAAGATTTGGTTTTTGGAAGCATATCAGAACTGATCATTGTGTTGGTCTTTCTAGAGATTTTGGCATTATAGATTTTTACATAATGCTGTGAATTTTGTTGTGAGATCATATGTCATTTGCTTGTTGATGAACCTCTTTTCTTCTCTCCATGAGAATGGTACAACATGAAAAACTATGTGGAAGTATTTGTTATATGCTTCTCTTAACTTTTTAGATAACATATTTTGCAACTATCTTATAACATTATTTGAAAACATGTTCTGCAGAATGCTTGTAAAAATAGATGGTTTCTGTCTCCAGATGTTAATGAACTACTCAGCATGGCAAATGAGGTTCAAAGATATTTGACATAAAATTATTGTGTATCATACTGTAATTTTTTATCTAGCCTTAAGTACAGTCTTTCTAATTACAGAATTTTTGGTACATAGCTATGTAGCAGCTTTTGTATGTCAGTGAGTGATACAATTGTGGGCAGTGCTCAAGATACTATTTCTAAGATTATGCCCAGGTATGCATATATATTATAATTTTAACACTGTGAAAAGTGTTTTATGCCCTTTTTTTTGTTGACATAGATATTTGTGATAATTTTTGTTTCTTACATTTATTACTTGTCATAGATATTTTATTTTGTTAGTTTTTCATGCACAACCTTATTATGCATCTCTTACCCCTGTTCCTTCCATCTGCAGGTTTTATCCCCAGTTGCAGTTTTGTCGTTTAGTTGTTTCTTTTGAAGCAAAGGTCTGGTAATGTATTTCTTTTTTAGTACTGAAATGATGTTTATGATCGAACATCATTATGAATCTAAAGTCCTGTATGTTACTTTTTTGTATCAACTTTTTTGTCTTGTCATCGATTGCAATGTTTGTTAACACTTAAGAGTGGGTGGTATCTTCTGCCATATGTGGGATATGTATCATTGCATATTACTTGTGCTTTTTTCGGGTCGAAATGGATCCTATACTACAACCAAAATATAGATTGGATGGGTTCACTACATGTTGGTAAGAGCCTGTACATGCTGGTACACATTTATTCCTTATTTTGGTCTAGTCAATTCCAGATCTAGTCTGTCCCGTAAGTGGGACCTATGACTTCATTCGCATAGGGTTTATCTTAATAGGGTGATATTGCTTTGAGTACAATTATTGTGTTGTTGATCTATTAGATAAGCATCTCAAATTATGATGTATTGTGGTTGTTCACTTGATTATTGGTTGTTATGTTTTATCTAGATATTATGCTAATGATATATTATTATGGTTCTAGAAGTCATCATGATAAGTGTCATAGATGATACTCTTTTAATAAAGTATCATTTTCAAGAATCAAAAAATAATTCTTATATTAGTCTAACACCCTTGCATAGACCATATGCCATATCATGTGTACCAACATGGTGTGCTACAGTATTTGATGTTATCAGGAGTCGTGAATCTCTCCATCTTTCAGAAAATCCTATGATTTTTCTTAATATGCATCTATACATATTCTACCATTTTGGGGATTCTAGATGGTCTGATCCGTTTTTTTTAAAGAAGTAAAACAGCTATGGTGGTATTAGAGATGTCCAAGGTTAATGCAACAAGTAATAAGCCATCGTGTTAAACTGATTAAAGCCAGGAGTACTAGACATGAAAGAAAATAAATTGATGAGACGTGTATTAGATTATTTAAACTAGATATAGCATCAAAAAAATTAAGAACTTGGAGCATCTCTAAACCATGCTTCCAAACATTATAGTGTTCCAACTTATTAAACAAAAGGAGGATGGTTTACCTTCATATGCTAGAGGCAATCAATCTGTACCTTGAACCCTAGTCAATAGCACAAAGGCAGAGTGTTTCTGTATTAATTGCACAAGTGCATGATGCCTTTTAACTGGTTAAAAAGTTCAGATTCTAAATCAATAATATTCTGGAATATGTTATAAATATGCATTTGCAAGGTGAAACTTTCGCTTCTCTGCTTTTATTTATTTATTCCCTAGTTTCTCTCATTCTCTGCTTATATATTTGGGTTGTGTGTCTTCATATGTTTCAATTCTTAGTTTTCTAATTTGCTATACAATGAGATAAATTGATTGACTCAAAAAGACAGATGGCTCTGTGCATTCTGCCAATGTTGGGTCTGGAGAGGATTGACCCTACAGTGTATTTAAAAAGCCCTGACTTATTATATATCTTGGCATCCTTTACCTATTCTAGGACAAAATAATGCATTTTTTAAGATTTTGACTTGATATATATAGCTAAATGTTCCATATTTGTATATCATCTAAATTTGAATTTTCTATGTGATGCTGGCATGCTAATTCATTTATTTTATTTCTTGCAGCCTGGTTATGATATTCTAATGGCTGATTTCCATGTTCCAAGGAACACACGTTTAGATGAGAGGATTGTAAGCAATTTCTTTAATCAAATTACTCTAGCATCTCAAGGGTCAAATTGTGTTTACTAACAGTAATTTCACATTCATTTTGGAAAAATTAGTGAAAGACTAAATTGACAGATCCTCACAACATATGGTTTGTCAGGCTCACTTGTATTTATTTGTCCTTTTAGTTGGTATATGAGATCAATATATCAATTTTTCTTGCCCATGCTCGACTTTGTTCTAGTTCAATTTTATATTACAATTCTTTGACTTAGTTATCTTTATATAAATTTTGGCTTCATTTTGTTTTGATATATATATATATATATATATATAATATACCGTACCATACCGTACCAGAGTTTCGACGTTTCTCTGGTATGGTACGATACGGGGTACCGAGCGGTATGTTTCGAAATGTATCGCTCGGTATATATATTTATAATTATAAATATTATATATATATATAAATAGATATATATTTTTTTTCTTCCGACGACGTCGCCCTCGGCAATGTCGCCCGAGGTGTCAACGGGCGATGTCGCGCCCGAGGCAACGTCGCCCGAAAAGTTAAAAAAAAAATTCTTTTAAAAAATTTGGAGCCTCGGGGACGTCGCGCCCGAGGCTTCGAGCGCTGAGCCTCGGGACCGTCGCCTGAGCCTTGGTGACGTCGCCGAGTTTTAAAAAAAAACTAAAAAAATAATTTTTTATTAAAAAATAAATTTTTTATTTAAAAAAAATAAAAAAATCGTACCGACCGATACAGGGCGGTCCGTGTGCCGGTATCCTATCGGACCGGTATGTACCGCCCGGTACGGGCAGTACAAATCGGTATTGCAGACCATTATATATATAATTTTGGATTGCATTAATTTCTAATTTAAGATGTTTCTTCCACTGCATTCTCATTTGATGTTTGTTGCTTTTTCACATAGCAAGATAACTATAACATTTGCAGCAACTATGTTGTTCTTCACATGACTGACACTGGAATGTATTAGGTCATCTTTGCTGTTTGGATTAGCTTTCCACCTTTATCCACCTCTATAGATAGTAGCTGCAGTCAAAGCAACGTTTCAAACTCGCCTATCAACATGTGCCAACTATCTGTGCCATGTTGACTTTCAACATAGCTGATGTGTGAGAAAAAAAAGAAGAAAAAAGCTGATGTGTGAGGGAAAAAAAAAGAAAAAAGCTGATGTGTCACTATAACAGGAAAAAAATCTTATAACCTAATTCAGAGAAAAAAAAAGAAAAAGAAAAAGAAGTCCACTGTCCAACATTGCTATTTTTTTTGGTCCCTTTTCTCACCCCTTCCATGACAGTGACTGAGGAGGCGAGCAACAGCATTCGTCTCCAGAGGCAATATAGGACAGTGTTCATGCTTTAGGCTACAGTGTGTTAGGAGCTCAATATCAATGTAGGCTGATACATGATTAAAAACAATTGTGGGAATTGATTGTGGGATTTAGAACTGGATTTCTTTGGATTGGCATTTTTGATAAATATAGATTATGAAATTGTGTTTTTACCCTTTGACTAAAAATCATTTAGGATGTCGGAAATTAGTCATGATCAAACGTGAATACACCAACATTGAGTCAGTTAAAAATGTCTTGTTTGTTGGCTCGGTTGAGAAGTAGGCAAAACTGGCCTGGCTATATGATAATTGGCCATGTTGTTTGGGTGGATTAGCATCAGCAAATTCCAATTAGGATTACCTGATTCTGGCTTATATGACGATCTCTCACTAGATCTCTGGTTTTGAGACTGGTCTTGGTAATTCTTGGCTGAGATCAGACAAAATTTGGTTTATCTCATGACCTTGTCTTTTGACTTAAGATATAAGATATATGGTCCATTCTAGAATTTCAAGAATTTACTATCTTTTAATTCTTATCATTGCATTTTCAGCATCAACGTTCTACTAAATAATGAAGAATCCAAAATTTGCTGCTCATATGTTTAACTGCAAAAGATAGTTCTTTTTTTTTTTTTGCATGGTTTAGAACAGGCATATTTGCTAGTCCAACAGCCAGTCAGGATGTAGGTCGGGTGATTTTGCTTGGTTTAATCTGAAATTGACTGTTCCACCCAGTAAACATCATATTGGGTGTTAAGCAGATTGGTGCTAAACTATACTGGACAGTAATCTTACCATCTAATAACAATGTCATTTTTTTAAATTCTTTACCCTCCTATACCAGCATTTCTTTTTGTTTTACAGCTACTATAGTTGTCTTGTTTTCTTTTCTTTTCTATCAGCCTCACTCTCCTTCCTGTTGCATCTCCTCTTCCTCCACCACCACCTCCTCCTCCCCCCCATCCTTCTCTCTCCCTTTTTCTTGTTGGTTTAGGTGGCCCAATATATACCATGTCTGTACACTGTGGCATTGTTGTATTACAATGTTTTGGCTGCCGACCATCAATGGCACTTATGAATTTCCTGTAATATTTATCAAGAATATACAAATTATTAGAAATCTGAACTATATAAAGTTGCTAAAATGAAGTTTGAAAGGGGCTGTTGGAGTCAGACATTGCATGTAATGATTTTGAAGAGAGACATAAGTGAGGGCTGGTTTGCGGATAGTGAAAAATCATGCAAGTTGATTTAAGCAATGAACTGAGAATTATGGGTTTTTTGGGGGAATTTAGATCTCTATTTGCTTCAAACAGCTTAGAGTTATATAAGTATGATACGACATGTAGAGTTAGTTCTTACCTAGTTTTCGGCTTGGCACTACATATAAAGTTAGTTTTTACCTACTAATTATGATACTACATATAGATCTTTATGTTTCCGGCTTTGCACATATTTACTAGGAGATTGAATGACATGATCATTTGATCCTGATGATTTTTTGGGAACCAAATAGCTGAACCTATGAAATCTCTATTACATTAAGGGATTTCCTATAAAATCTCAAAACAAAACACAATAGAAAGACGAGAAAAGAAAGAAAACATAGTATCAATGCATCTTTGAGCTAAGGTGTGTTAGCATGTGTGGATGTATGCCATATGCCACCTCTTGCATCAGTGTTTCTCTTGAGATGCTTGGAACTGTTTTGTTATATCATAGCTCTTATATTTAATACATAAAATATTTAACATACAAATAATTTTAGTTATATATAACAGCTTTGAGGAGCTGAATATTGATGTGCGGATATGTAATGTTTGCATTAATTACATATAGTATAACTAATGTTGGTACGAAAAAAAAAGCTTCTTAATAGGTTTTGCTTTTTTGACAGGATAAGTAATTAATTTCCTGTATCACTTGTATTGAGCTTGATATGGTAGTTCATAGTTTGTGGTTACACATGAATAATTCTTGTTCTTAGTTATAACTATCTTGCAATCTGAGTTATATACAGCAAGGATATGATATGCTCTCTTCTCTTGTAGTGTCTGCTTGTTGCTCAAACAGATAATTTAGAGACATCATCATGTATCATAAGCCCACAACATGTGAGGTATATCTGTTTGCACCTCCCCCATTCTGGTTCTGTGAAATGATATTGAGGTTTCTCACATTATATTGCAGCTTTTTGGTAAACGGGAAGGGTGTTGAAAGAAGGACAAATGTTTCAATGGTTTGTAGGACTCAATGACTTGATACAACTGCATGCCACCTTTTATCTTTGTAGTCATGTCATTGATAAACAACAAGAAACTCCCATCATATCTTCTATGTTTTTGTTTATTAACAGGAGACAGGACCTCAATTTCCAAGTGATATTACTAAAATGCTTAAATATGGCACAAATATTATACAGGCTATTGGATATTTCAGTGGTATGCTGATTCTTCTTTTGCTTGCCATGGATGGTACTTGCATCCTGGTATATACTTTTTACTTGTATTTTCTCCCTATGGATAACGCTTCTAATCTAATTTTTCAACTCAAAATAGGTAATTACATGATAGCCATAGCCTTTATGAGTAAGGTAACTATTCCCTATGCCACTAGACTGGACGATTATGTTCATCCAGTGATTGAAAAACTTGGTTCAGGTAAGCAAGTGTAGTTTTTGTTTCTTTGTTGTGATTTGCTGTGGCATCTTTAAGTTTATAAATGACTATCTTATGTGGTTGATATTGTTACTATGACATGGTTTTCCTTTATTTTCTTAGGATTTTATGCTCATAAATTGTATTGAGTTCAGAGCCTAAAAAGATTTTAAAGGATTGTTTAGTAATATTTTTAATTGTTTGCTCAAGTTGCATCAAACACAATCTTAGATTATTCATTGCGGGCATGCAGAAAATCTTCTGTTGATTTTCTTCCTAGTAGATCAAAAAATGGTACATGCCATTGGCTTTGATGATCCTGAAGGCACCAGCTATATTTGTATCCATACCAGCTAAATTAATCAGTCCGGAAGGCACTATTGTTGCATTATGCTAATAGCTTATTCATACTGAGGATATTTCTTATATAATTCTTTGCCATGTGATCTTTTAAGACAGCATTCTGTTATCTCTAAACTAGCCCATTAAACTACTTTTAGAACCTTCATTGTGCGGAGAGATGTTGTGTGACCTCGAAAAGAAGGTGGGTATATAGGTCAAGCAAAAAGGGGAGGCAGGAAGGACCTCAACTTGTAGTTAATGAAGGTGGCTGGGTCAGGAAAACCATTTAAAATGGGTGTGTCTTCTATACAATTGTATCTTTAAGGATTTGAGTACTTGGCAAGATGTTTCACTGGGACCTTATTGTTTCCTAAGGTGGAATATGGAATGAGTGTCTGGCTTCATTTATGTCATTAGAGAGCCTGAGCTTATACTGGGTATGGTCAAATTGTTTCAATGTAAGTCCATTTTTGTCCATTAATAAGTGTGACATACTTCATCAATAAAGTGTTTATAACATCAACGTCTGAGTCAGCCTTTTTTAAGTTAAAGGGCCTGTTTAGCGCATTACATCTTTTGTATATTCAAGAGGCAAGAAAGTTTAAAACAGTGAGCCACCCTCACTCCTCTAGGATTGTAGTTGGTTGCCGCTGCCTCCCTTAGCCTTGTGCCACTATAGAGGACCAGAGGTTGGAAGAAGATGCTAGAAACAAATGTGTCAGTGTTTGTATATTTTTATGAAGGATTGTAATCTCGCCAATCCTTGGTCGGACTGGTATGTGCTGATCAGTACCCAATGTGCCAACACATGGTACACCATTATGTATCAAAGATTTAAAGAAGAGAAAGAAAGAGAAGGGGGAGGAAGAGGTGGCGATAAAGGAAGAAGAGGAGGGAGGAAGAGAAAGGAAGAAGAGGAGGCAGTGGAGAAAGAGGAAGAAAGACAGGAAGAGGAAGAGGAAGAAGGAGAGGAGGTGGTGGAAGAAGAGGAGGCAGGGGGAAGAGGAGTATACCCGATCAATGGCAGCAGCACACGGTGGAGGATGACTAGGCACATTGAGGCTCTCACAATTAGGACTGAACTGTAAGCGAGAAGAGGAGAAGACAAGCCAAGCAAAATTGTTCATTTGAATTTTTGGTACATACCACATGTCACAGCAGACAAGCCAAGCAAAATGCTGTAGAACACACCAGTTAGCACTTGAATTTTTGGTAATTTAAACCATCCATTTTTTATCTTAATTATTCATTTTTACGAATCCCATCTAATGTCTTTTGTGTGAATCCCTTAATTTAAACATGTACATTAGTTCTTGTTGGATGCACAAATATTGAAGAATGACTATAACAGTATTTTTATATATTAAATTTTATATATTTTTTAATATAATTTTTTGATTGACTTTTGCTCCTAATACTATGACTTAGAGTCAGTTCTCATGAAACTTAAAATCTACTTGGCTTAGGTAAGTCATGAAGTTGTTAGGAACCTTATGCTCCCTTGGTCAAGGAAATGTTCTTGTTGAAATTGGATTTGAGTACTGACATTTTAGCATGAGAAAGGTGAAACAAGATTTGGAATGGAAGAACGAGAGGAGAAATAGATGAGGTCAGATATCAACTTCTATGCTGTTCCATATTTTGTACCAATAATTTGGAGTCAGATACTGGTAGAACTGGATTCACAAAGCAGCAACTGTGTAACTTGTACAGTCTCATGATGTAGGTCTTGTACACCTCTGTTCTAGGTGCCAGTAAGCATCTGAAATCATACTAAAACATGCTCAGTACATTCAAACAAATGTTCCACATTAGTTTCTTATCATGAAAGTATATTGGTTACTGAAGATTTTATCCAGTTCAGCTTGAAACATTGATTCATATACTTTAGCTCTGCTTCAGGAAGTAATTCTTAGACACAAAAGTACAAGCATCTCAGAGGTATTTGGCACTTTGCACCAGTATACATCAAAATTCCAGTGTGCTTGTTAACTTGGCATGTGGTATCATGGGCTTCTCATGTTATGTGATGTTAATCATGCTATATCTCGCGAGTTCTTCATTGGCATGAGCTCAATTGGAACTTCAATTGTTGTTCCTGACTATGTTGTCACAAATCTGCCTTTTATAAATATTATCATCTTCCTGAATCTAGAGCATAAATTTATCTAGATATAGCTCAATGTATTCCCAAACATCAGTGGTATAAGTGACATAAGGATAATTTATGATTAACGATGTATGTAAAAGGTTATACATTTGAATGCAGTATACTTGGAAGCATGGTTTTTAATTTCGATGTGTACCACTCGGCAAGGTTCATAATTTCGTATTATACTGGAGTATCGAGCTCAGCTCAATACAGTACGATACAAGTATATTGAGTGGTATGTTTCAATGTACCGCTTGGGGTGTGTGTGTGTGTATATATATATATATGTAAGTTAAAAAAAAAAGGCTGTCGTGCCTCGTTTTTCTGCCTATGTGGGGAGAATAAACCGAGGTTTCCTTCTTCTCGTGCAAAAAAAGGCGATGAGGCGACATCACCACCTCGTCGCCTCGTTTCTTCTGCCTGCATAGGGAGAAGAAACGTCGCCTTGACAATGCTTGATTTTTCTCCCCATGATGTCGCAGAGGCTTCTTCTCCCCGCACGGATGAGGAGAAGTTGCCAACGACGCCAAGGCCTCGTCGCCTCAGATGAGGAGGAGGCGACATCATCTATGGTGTCCGGTGACGAATCGGGATCGTCAAGGGAGAGCGGTGCTAGATCTCCAGGTCCTTCCTTTTCTTCTCCCTCTTCTTCTCTCTCCTCTTTCTTCTCCCTTGGATAATACCACCTAGTAGTCGGTGAATACGGATTAGATTTTTAACAAAGAAAATTTGATTGATAAACCTGATTTGACAATCTGTTTCCTTCCAGATCAGACATTGATTAGTTTGTTTTAACATCTGATAGGTGACCTGTACCTTTGTAAGGCATTTCTCTTTTCACTTGGATGGGCATATGAAGCAATCATAATCTCCCTTTGCAAATAAAAATGTTCTTCGTCTGTCTTATGTTATTGGTCATAAAATTGCTTATTGTGCATTTGAAAGTTGGGATCCACTACTAAGACGTTTTCTTGATTGTGATACCAGATTCTGACATAATTGAGGGGGCATCAAGAATAACACTCACTTGCCCAATAAGGTAAATTGGAATATTCTTGGTGATATACATTTTATTTTGTTTCAACAATTTTCTTTTCATGTTTTGAAGTTTTGGGTGATAAATGTTAAGTTATTTAATTGGATTGTATGCTTTAATGCAATTTTCTATCAAGCATCATAATAATGTAAAAGTATTTCATTTGCCATGTCACCATGTGAGTTACTGTTTGTATTGTCATTTGTCAAGGAGCTATGTCTTGTGCAACTAACAGCTAGGGCTTGTATTTATCAAGTTCAGTTGTCCCATGTTTGACTTGAGTACCAAAAGGTCTTGGGTCATTATTGTCTGGGATCAGATTAATAGGGATTTTCTTCTGCCATTTAACCCTATCCAGCAACGTTTTCAAATCAAGAGAGAGATTGTGTTCTATGTTCTGGCTTAACTTGGTCTTTATGGACTTTGTCATCTCATGACCTCCGGTTTGATTGACTCATCCTCATTGGTGATCCAGAAGAATAAACTTTTGACATATCAAACCGATCTAAATGGCTTTCATTAATGTCCTACGAGTATATATCAGGATCCTGCATGAAAAAGAACAAAAATTAAGTCTGGCCAATGGGATTTGGTGGTTTGCTCACTCGATATATTAGCTCAAGTGAGGCTACTAAGGTAAACCTTTCTATACCTATAGAGGTTTCTGGCAGACTCTTGTATATTGGTTCTACAATTAGATAGTTGGCATGAGGTTGAGAACCCTAGAGAAACTGTCATGTATATATCAGCCTACATGTACGCAGAGGTATGATATATGACACTTACATTCAAAGTTGGTGCAGGCTGATGCCAATACATGGTACATGTTAGTGGGTTAGGTGCTACAGAAGCCATGGTGGCTGGTGTGTATGGGCACAATTAGCAACGAATATATGATCCATGGTGCCTTTGATATAGATTACGCTCTTGACCAACCTCATGGTAATTGGGGCTACCATGAATTCTGTATGATAATGGATGGTTTTAAGCTTTTTATACATCATGGATACCATTGCTCTTAATGGCATCCTTTTTTATTTGCTTTTCCCTGATAAGTTGAAAAATGCCCACAATATGCCCGTCTCAACTTTATGCACAGCAGGATACTGCTTGTATTGATTTGTATGATAACTTTCATATTTCTCTGGTATATTACATACAGTTTCAAGCGTATCAAAACTCCTGTTAAAGGACATCTCTGCAAACATCATCAGGTCAGATTCTATTTTGCTTATTAAAATGATGTTAAAAAGTTATGAAATGCTTTATTTAACTCTGCAAGTACATCTAGTGTTTTGATTATGACAGTTTCATGGAAATTAACTCCCGTAAGCCATCCTGGCGCTGCCCATCTTGTAGCGCACCTACTAGCTGTATTGACCTACGTATTGATCAAAAGATGACCAAGGCAAGTAACTTGTATATTCACTAGAAATGGTATCAATTACACAGCAAGTTGCATGATGTACTTTCTATTGCAGATACTACAAGAGGTAGGAGAGAATGTCGCTGATATAGTTATTTTTGCTGATGGATCATGGAATTCATTTGTTGAGCATAATGAAAGTATAAATCAAGTGCATGAAGGGAGATTTCAACAGCAGGAAAATAGTAATACTTCAACTAATGTTGTAGATCTGACTATAGCAAAGAGTCCAGAAGTTGGACCTTTCCAAAATTCTGCAAACACAGCTGAAAATTATGGCTGTGAGATAGAAGACAGGAAACCGTTCAGGGATGATGAAGGTCTTCCCATCTCTCTGTATGTTTCTGGAGCATCAGTTATTAATACTTCTCTGTGCACTCAAGCACCTGCTTACTATACAGAAAGTGGTATTAGGCCAAGGAATATGTCTTCAGTTTCTAGCTCTGTATCAGGCAGAATGGTTGGTGCAAATGCTAACACAGTGGGAACCTTGGAGTCAATTTTGCCTGATGTTTTGCTGAATCCTATTCATACTGATGCTGTTTCTCCAGTACTTAATCGGAATCCTGCAGGATTTGAACTTTCACAACCTACATTGAATTTTCAGCAAGTACCACAGGTGACACAGCTTGCTGAAATTGCACAATTGGAACCAGTGCATGAGGGAAGTTTAATTAACAACAATGAAGCAGGGAGACCTATGCCTAGACAAGTTATTAGAACTCCAAGAGCGGTTCAGGCATTTCCTGCACAGACACAGATACCCAATTCATCTCGAATGGTGCAGACAGGTTTGTTGAGCTTCAGTTCTATGATTTCCAACAGTTATGCTGCTGTGTCTTACCAAACACTTTCTCCATTAACAGCTGTCGCAGATGCACTCAATTCAGTTACTGGTGAGATGCAAATCAATGAACTTTCATGGACTTCCAGCATCGCTGTAGCATCATTGCATTCCATGGCTCAGGTAAGTCTGCTGAAATGAAATGACTATTCTATTGTGAAAAGCTCACAACCATAATGCTGTGGTTGAATATAGTATAATGGAATATAGTTCACTGCAATGTTTTAACGTGCACTGGAAGATGTGTTACATCTGAACTGATATGTAGTGCATCTTTCAAATGATTGTCGTTTGGTAATGATTATCTGAATTGTCATTATACACACACACACACATATATATATATATATATATATATATATATATATATATATATATATATACATATATACATATATACATGTATATGTATGTATGTATTTATGTATGTATATGTATATATGTGTGTGTATATATATACACACACATATATACATATACATACATACATATACATGTATATATGTATATATATATATATTTATATACATATACATATAAATATATATATATACATATACATACATATGCAAATATATATATATATATATATATATCATATATATATATGTATATATGTATAGAGTTTTGTAAGAATTCAATTGAGATTATTAAGTCCTGAGTCTCATCTCCTTAAAATTAATCATGGATATTTCCAATTGGAAGGTAAGTCTCGTTGAATATGATAAACATTTAAAAAAGACTGAAAATTGAAGTCATATTTTTTGAAGCATTGTGTGTTAAAGTGGCTTCTTTTAAAGTCTTTAAAAGTGGTAATTTTATTTCATTCAACAACAACAACAACAATAACAAAATCGCAAGTCCGAACTATTTAGGTTTAGGTGTATAAATCTTTTGCTGCAATTGATATTTATAAAAGGTCATATGTTTAGTTAAGTTTAGAGTACTTAAATTTTTATTTATAATTTTTATTAAATTATTTTTAGGTCTTTCTTAATCTCTCCTCGCACCATTAACAGTAATCATTTTACTTCTTCTAACTATCGTATTTGTAGATCTCCTAAGCACATGTTCATATCATCTTAAATAATTTTTTCTCATCTTTTCCTCTATCAATATAATTTTATTTCATTAAAGGCATGAAATAAGTATAAGAAAGAAGATAACAAAACAAAAGAAAAAAAGAATGGTGGAAAGAGGAAAAATAAGCTAGTCTAGAAGAAGAATGCTTTGTTGAAAATCTTAATATTTGTTAAGAGGATTGATCTCCCATTCCATTAATAGGATTTTAGATTTTATTAATATTGTGGGGTGGGGGGGGGGGTGGTGGGGTAGAGAGAGAGAGAGAGAGAGAGAGAGAGAGAGAGAGAGAGAGAGAGAGAGGGTGGGAGCACGGGAGATGTTTAAACAAGTTGATTCTATCTTGAACTTTGAGCAGGTCAATATTATTTTTTATCCATTCCGTTTGCATGATTCTATCTTGAACTACTTTTGACTTGTACTTAATAAATGTTATTTTTATGGCCATCTGTGAACTTCCCATTAAGTCTTTTAACTGTGAACTTGTATTCGTCTCTGACACCAGCTAATAACCTTGACAATTCTGAGAGCTTATGAAAAACTTGTCTATAAAATTTTATTTGAAAACGAAGAACACAAGTTGAAACTTTGGATCTACACAAAAAATGTCTGTCTTGTTAAAACAGCCTTTTTATTGGTCATCCAACTTAGCTGGAAAGTTGATTAGTCAAGTTTAATTTTGTTATGTTGCAAAATGGATTGCAAGCTTAAGCTTTTTCTCTTGTTTCCATCTTTTTTAATATTATACCTCCGGAGGCCTTATTTTTTGTGGTTCTAGTTGTACGCATGGCTAATGCTCTGTGCTAAATGTTGGTGGCCTCCCTCCGGCATGTGAAATATACTTGTCACGCATTAATATCTATTTTGTGCTAATGTTCCTGTAAAACGTGCCTCGCCAGTGTCATATTTCATTTATCTGTACTTACCCCTGCTGAGTTTTTCTGCTTTGGAAATTTGGGATCACCAGGAACACCACCACAATTACTCGGCATTGCAGCAGGTTGTTGGCCTTTCATCACCTAATATGATCAGCACTCGAACACCTCAAGGCCAGCCGAGAGGAGTGGATGCTTATAGAGCAGCGATAGTCCACTCGCTGCTAGAACACCCGCCTCAGCTACCATATCAAAGAAGGCATCATCTCGCAAATCCATCAGGTGCTTCACAGCCTTCTTATATTTCTTCAAGCCAGGCCCAGCAAGTATCACATAATGCTGCGTACGTAACGGAAATAGGTGCAGGAACAACTCTTAGTACACCGTTGACTCCCCAACATGCGGCGCAGAGAGCAACACCACAAACAGGAGCGACAAGCATTCCCCCCGCGGCTGGAGTTGCATCTGTTGTTCCCACACTCACCGATGCAGGTCGGGCGCCACCTTCATTTGGATCCGATGGGTTGCCTGCGCTTCCCTATGAGCACAACTGGCGGCCAACAGGGCGCATGAGAGGGAGTCTAACTGGTTATGCTTACTCGTCAGCCCTAAACCAGTACTTGGCTACTCCGCAGTCAGCACAAACTCAGCCACCACCTTTCTCAGCCGGTGTTCCGGCTGACCGGCTTCCAGCGTCGACTGCCAACGCACTGTGTGTTCAAGCATCCATTGCCCAGCAAAGCACTACGGGACATATTGACGGCAACCGATTGAGAAGTTCGTACGGCATTTTTGATACCTATGAACAGATGAATCACTAGCAGGATGCAATGCAAGGAGAAGGGGACTGACATCTGCTGATCTCAAATAGCCTCAGAAGTGATGTAAACAAGGGTGACCGACATTGATGGCCAGTAGGCTTTCTTAAGCTGCAGCGAGAAATCGGAGTCTTGGTAGCTTCTAAAATGCTCATTTTGACTGGATTCACAAAATGACAGTGTTGGTGAAACACGTATGTTCGTGCATTTGTCTTTTCAAGATAGGATTAGTGTTTTATCTTCTACAAGCTATAAGAGATTAAGAGGGATGGGCTAACTGGCACAGTCTAATTTAACGATGAAACACTGTTTTTTTTTTCTTCTTTTTTTAAAAGATAGATCGTCAGGATCATCATAATTTCTTCAAATGCTTCTTGGCAGCTCGAATGAAAAACATGGTTGGAGAGAATAAATATTAGGTAATGAATGACTTTAGGTCATCAAAAATCAAATTGAATCAAAGCTAGCACTATTATCAAATCCCTCGGTGTGCGGTTATGCAGGCTGGCACCTGAAACGATGAGGAGGGATCGTATGCGTGAATCAACGCCATGATTACTGCAGTTGAGTCCGCCCACGAGGCATTCCAGCTCTGATTGATGTGACCATGTTTGATGATGAAACGCAAATTATCTCCTAACGATGTCGAATTCTAAACGTGCGATGTGATTGAATTATCCATCTAGAAAGGCACAGTGCCTTGACATTGTTTGCACCAAAACACGAGGGGGCAAATGATGGTGGGAGTTTGATTCATAAACGTTTGTTTGCCACATCATCGTCGAGCCAACAACCAACTCGGATGCCTTGTCAGCATACATTATCAGCACAACACCATCAGATTAATAATACAATGCCATTCTAACGTTGATCGTAAAGCTTGACGGTTCAGTCAACTTTTTACATGTGTCTGAATAATGTATGAAGATTTCACATAATTGTCACAGGATTAATAACCGGTTACTCCAACCAATTACTAAAACCACTATCTATAAAGGGCTCCAGATAAATTACCCAAACATTATTCTCAATTCTCCACACTCTGTGGAACTCCATATTGACTTCAACATTCAAAGGAACTTTGTTGGATGCAATTTTGTAAACTTTAGTTGAGCTCGCCTACTCCCTGATTCCAAAGTTTGAGGTAAATTCTGACACTGAACTATGGTTGGTTTCGAGTCCTTGAAACGTTGAACAACCAAAACTAGCCATACCAATAATAAACTAATTCTCCAAGTTATTAGGATCAAAGATTGTAGTTTCAATTATCATACGTTACCACTTTGGTATGCCAAAACATCCAGGATAACATTTAGGAAAAAAAGCCATTGGCCAATATGGACACAATATACTTCGATGCATCATGTGTCAACACATCGATACCGATACAAGGAGAGGAAAAAAGAAGAAAAGGAAGAATAAAGTATTAGAGAAACAAATGAGAAGAGAAAGAAGAATTAAGGGTAACAAGTGATAAAAAAGACAAAAAGAGACAGGAAAAAACATACTGGAGGTTGGGCTGATCCATATACTGGCTCATAATCGAACCTAACAACACCATCCACACCATCCGAACCGATCTGTATAACAAACCTTGATCAAGATTAAATTCTCTGTATCTCATATTTAAATATCTTTGTCAAAACTTCGCTGGTTGATAGAAAGGAAATGATCACGACGTCAATATTATATATTTTTACGCAAAATGGTTACTGAACCAAACCGATCCCTAGGTGGTTCAGTGTAGGTCAGGTTCATATTAACCTACACAGAAGAGTCTTGAGTGAGCAGGAATGGGAGGAAGAAGAATAGGAGAGGGGTGGACTGGAAAGCTGAAAAAGAACTGTAGGTGAAGGGAGAGGAGAAGCAGCAGCAGATGAGGAGAGGCGCGCCACCTCTCCAAGCCACAAAGCCTGCAGTGTAACAGACAACCACTAAAGATCAGTACATTCCAGAATCGATCTGATTCGCTAATTTAACCTACAATGTTTCTCTCACTGGAGATATAGTTACCATGTTGAGAAACAAAACATATGTAATCTCAAGTAAATCCACTGTAAAGCCTAGTTAAGAGATCAACTCCATATAGAACAAAAAATTGCATTAGGAAAAATAAAAACAGCCAAAGCAGTAAATCAAGCCATTCAGAAATTGTTATAATAGAGTAATAATACCGATGGTCAGGCAAGTAAACATTGCTTAACTAGCTTCGGCCACTAGTTGCCACCACGACAGATCAATGCTCCCTATTTCTTCATCTGCAAACTATCTGATGCACTTCTCTCCACCCTTTTCAAAAACTACATTCCCATTTGAAGAGAGCACCATGCCATGTGATACTATTTCCGCTGATATATGTAATCTTCCTATAAGGAATTACTGTTATCAATAATCAAAGAAAAAAATAATGCAGCCAACAAATCTCAATCACCTTGATATGGCATGCCAACTTCTTTTAACTCTTTGAGGCCTAAGAAGCTGCTCTTGAACTTATGTAGTGTCTCAAACTCTATATCCTTGTGCATTCTAGACTGGGACTGACCTCTGCTGATTTGAAATGGAGCTCCAAAATGAATTGCAACTTACATGTGATCCATGTGAATAATGCAACCTTGACTGTCAAAGCTGGTCTTTACAATTCGATATATATACATATATACATACATATATATATATATATACATATATATATATATACATATATATATATATATATATATATACATATATATATATATACACATATATACACACACATATATATATATATATATATATATATATATACATATATATATATATATATATGTCACTTCATAGAAGAGAAAAATGGTAGCTAACAGAGAATTAAGTTTATATGTTTTAATATGCTTCTGCAGAAACAATAAAGTTGGCAGGAAAAAAGTTCTTTGCCACAGAATTGCTCAATGGTTAAAGATGTGAACGCAAGTGCAAGATTAGAAAACTACAATTCAACCATCTGAATAACACAACCTTCTTGTTACAAGTTATATAATTTTGAAAACTGTCAAAGTTCAGTTGAGACACAAAAAGTAATAATATCATGTTTCAACCCAAAGTAACGAATGATCAAAAGGAAAAACCACAAGTACAAATTAGCACATGAATTAGAATATCCGCAAAGGTGCTTCTACCTTGCATTTGCAGAAGATATAAGCTAAAGAGAATGTTAGACCACTTACACATGCATAAACATGGTTGATCAGCATACAGCACTGCTTATTTTACATATGTGAATATAAAATAAGACAAGGATAGCTACTAAGGCCAATACTAGATGAGATTGGTAAGTAATGGACCAAGACCATCAAAGAACAGAGTAGGAGATTCCAAAACAGCTTCAGGGGTTCAATTTTATTTTATTGCATAATAAATCAGGTAGGGAAGGTCTGAAAAGCAGAGAACCTTCATAAATTTATCCACAAGTGTTGTAATAATGCTTTTAATCAAATAGGAGCATGACATTAAAATTTTTCATGGATCTAAAAAAGGCCCTTGTAGAACTCACAGTGACAATATGCTACATTTCATC
The DNA here is from genome assembly GCA_024322285.1 of Musa beccarii. NCBI lineage: Eukaryota > Viridiplantae > Streptophyta > Magnoliopsida > Zingiberales > Musaceae > Musa > Musa beccarii. Next base: position 2,444,525 of record CM044398.1, on the reverse strand, counting down.
AGTGATGTGTGTGAAGCATTACTGCCAGGACTTGGCAACTCCAAAACTTGGACAACCAATGGTAAAAGCACAAGATAAACAACTAGTGCAGAACCCAGTTTTCTAGATCCAGATGAAAATGAAGTTAATGCATAAAATAATACCATTTGTGACTATCATAAGATGAATTGCATCTGATAAATATATGCAAATTACTAGTCGAAGGATTCACATCATCATTGCTCCAATCTGAAATCAAAACCAAGGTTTCTTGCCTTGCAGCATACCAATCAACTGCTCAAAAACTTGATAACCATTATCACGAAGTCCGGAGTGCATATATTCATTTGTCACCCACAGCCTGATCCCAGCAATCTCAGAAGCCGTTTCCATTGCAAGTTTGAAGTTGACATACATGTCTTCATAATAAACAGCAGCAGCAACAGGAACCTGCACGAGGCATAATTTTGCATGATCCAAGTGCAAACATTTACCGATAACATTATCACTATTGAGATCAGGACAAATGCTGCTAGGAAAAGATTCAAAATGCAAAATTATGTGGTCAAATGGCATGTGCATGTGCAAGTTTACATGGGTTCATGCATGTGCCTATGACCGTCAAGAGCCAATAGATGTACTGTTTTAGTTCATTACATGTATCCCTCTACCCTGCAAGTTAGTATCACATGCAATGATCTCAATATCCAGAAAAGAAAAAAAAGAAGTGCTCCAACAAAATAAAATACAAGGAACAACAAAACCATTGACACAACTTGTCAAGTTTCAAACCTTGTTGTTGTTTAATCTACTAATGTCATACAATGGTGGCCAATCTTCCTTCTCAGCCAACAAATGAGCAGCTTCCATGAAAGGTCCTAAAGCATGAATCTCATCAAACATCCATGGAAATATCATCTGTATGTAAAACCCAAAGCAAACATTAGATTTCTCAAAAACCAAAAGCAACCATATGACTGGTGACTTTCGGTAACAATGCCTCTGGAATACCCTAACAGGCTTGAAAATGTGGTATGCAACTTGGCAAGCAACACAAAGTTTGTTCAAATAACATCACAAAGTTCCAAAGGTTCTTAAAAAGAACATGGTACCTCAAATAGAAATTGTATAACAAGTAGATGCAAATGAAAGTTTTAGTCTCTTTGGCACGGAGTCAGATTAGTTTTTATTTTCCAATATATCCTATACACGAAGTAAAACTAGAGTTGGAATGATACAAGAAAACATTTGTGCATTCTTGATTGCTAAGGATCATACATCTACATTTTGTAATTTTGCCAGTTTACTGTGTATATGGTTGAAGTTCAAAACCCTATAATTTAAAAGATATTAGCAAAAAAAAAGGTTGTATCTACAAGTTATATCCTCTAATTTCATTATTTTCCAAGACAATGATGAAATAACCATTAAGCACCAAACAGCTTTCCTAGTCAAGAACTTTAGTGCAACCAAAGCTGGCAGAGCCTTCATAGGGTAGGATTACAAACTCGCTCTTGCATCAGTGATTCTTCTTGTTGACTAATAGTTGAATTGGGCTGCTGGAACAGTGACAAAAATTGGAAGGGCAAAGAAGGATGGATAAGGCTTTTGAGTGTAGCCCCTAAGAAATTACTCGCATGCATGAATCATACATGATAAGATTAGAGATTCACCTTGTTTCCTACTAAACAAAAAGGACATTACAGTTGCCATCTACCAAAGCAACTTATTCCAAGTCACCGTGAGGACTGAGTTGTTCATGAGGTCTCAGACAACAAATCCCCTGGTTCTTAAAATGCCTGATGCCGCAACATTTTTACCAGGGACAAGAGTACAGCCAAAATATGTTAAAATCTAGTAAACAAGACCGTTTTACCTAGAACTCAATGTTTAGGCCCAAAAATTTTCAACAACCAAGCTTCATTAGCCCAACCTGACACTGGAGTCCAGAAAGACAAAATGCTCTGGTATCAGCAGGCAATGATTTTAAGTCAATTAGCTTGCTACAACTCTGAGATTGCTGCATAAAGCAGGATCTCAATTAACTGATGTAGCATAGATTTTAGTAAAATACCCACAACTATATGTTTATTGCCAGTTAACTGAAATCAATATTTCCTTATTGCACATCACTTAAATGCATTTGGGGGTTCCACAATAAAGTTCTACAAATTGATTTAAAAAACTCACAAATACTCATACTATCTACTTCAGAGACTTTGCTTCATGAACAATATTTTTATTATTGTGAAGATTAAGATCAACCATGATTTTTCAATAAAAAATGCCTAGCCTCTGCATGACCAACACTTGCCTCTCCAGTAAAAAATACAGGACGACATTCTTTTGCAGCTTTGATTGGATCAAATATGCTATCATATTCACCCCTTATTTTATGTGCAGACCATTGTGATGGAGCTCCCTACATCAAAAACAGGAACAAGCAACAAAAAAATAAATTATGAAAACATGTATGAAGTTAATATGTTATAACATCTGTGTAACTAAAGAAACTCTTTTAGTTAGAGATAACCCTAGTCACCTGGCAGTAAATTGATTCATGCAAAAGGGCATAGAGTGGGTTTGTATCAAAGTCTATCCAGCTCTCAAACTGTCAGAAAGATATAAAGTCTAATCATTGAAAATTGAGCAGCCTACCAGAACTAAAAACAACACAAAATGATCCATGCACCACAAAAAGCTCCAAAGAATCACTATAGCTTTTTCTCCATTGCAGAGCTCATACACAAGAAAAATTAGTATAAGAAAAAAATGACATGCATTCAAATATATTATGCATTATGATAAAACAAACTGGAAAAAAAGTGCAAAGAATGATCTTTACAGCCTTCAAGAAATAGTAACTTATCCGTTTCCCCATTCCTGGCACTAGTTCAGGATCCCAGACCCTTTCAAACCTGTAGTAAAAATACATTAAGCCCATGATATGAATGATAGATGTTAGATGTTAAAACTAGATTGCTCCTTTACATGTAATGTAGACGTTCAAAACCACCACCAGAACCTAACCCTGCGAGTCCAAGAGTTTGCAACCCCCTTGGGGTTAAAATACCTCCAGATGGAAGAGACACCTATTCAGATATAAACTAATATGCTCTAGTTAAAGAAATATTAGGAAATCAAAAAGAGTAGAATTTAAATAATATGACTAACCCCTCCACCTTCAGCTTTGGCCAGATAATTTACAAGATCACAAATAACTTTAACATCTTGAGGAAACCGCTTATAGTACTTCTCATTTTGATGCACAACTTGTTCAAAACAGGCTCTGTATACAACATCTGCAGTGCAACCCTTTGCAATTGGTGGAATCCCACCAGTTAGGAGAACAGACTTTAGGCCTTCTGGAGCAAAACTCATATAGGTAACTGCACAGAAGCCACCATAGCTCTACACCAGTAAAATAATAAGCAGAGTCAATTAATCAAAAGCAAATAACTGCAAAATGTATAACATGTATCAAGTAGTCATGTCACATAGAGATCTTTAGAAATTGAAAAACCAAATAGATATAAACTATAAATGATAGGTGAAGAAATGTACTAGATTTAGATCGTCAAGATCTCTTTTTATAAAGTTCTACAAGAAGTCATATTTTGAATAAAGAGGCTGATCAAAATAGTACATTGAGTGTTAGTGTAGCAGATCTGCGGCATGTGAAATGCTCAAAGCTCTAGAGAAACCATTGCTGTCAACAACTGAACTTCATAAAATCATGTAAAGATAAAAAATTACACCAAAATTTATGAAAGTTCTGCTAGATGACATTACCTTTGCATTACAGAGTAATATTTTCCACATGTAGTGTTTTCAATAGGTGCTCGAGCGACAAAGAGGCAAGGCCCAAGCGCCGCGTAAAACCTCGGGGCAAGGTGTTTCAATGAAACGCCGCTTGGGCATTCGCCTAAGCCCAGAAGTTGGGCGCCTCGAGCGAGTGCCTGAGACATATTGGGTCAGTTTCAAGCATGGGTTTGATTGGACAAGTAAGTTGGTTCAATCAAACCAACTGCGCAGTTACCCTAAAAAACACCATTGAAAGAAAACAGAACTGAAAACAAAACCCTATGCCCGCCACCATCAACAACCTCATCTGTCGCCGTCGAAAACCTTGTCCACCACTATCGACAACCTCATTTACTGCCTTCATTCGCCAATCATCTGCCATTGCAACTTCATCCGTTTGATGTTGCAGCTTCGTCTAGTACTATATTGAAAACACTGTTTAACATAGGTCTCTAAGTAGATACCTATTTAGCATATTTCTGTTTAGCCACATATATCACATTGATATGACAACACTACTTAGAACATATCAATGATTAAAGTACACTGCTTAGCAATTAGCATCCAGCTCAAATTTCACCCCGTTTGAAAACATTGTTTAGAACATAGTAATATACTTTAAGTAGGAACATCAATCGATATCTTCTCTTTTTTCTTGCAAAACCAATGATTTAAAAAGTGCTAAATGCCAAAAGGCACCAAGGCCCCCAAATGCTCGAGGCACTAGGCGCCCGCTCAAGCGAAACGAGATGCTCTGAAATATTAAAATATAAAAAATATATAATACAACTGATAAATAAGATTATATAAATAAAAATATGATATTAAATTAAAAAGATCTAAAGTACCAAGTCATATTATCCATCTTTTAAATATAGTTTGCAATACCATACCGTACCACTCGATATGGACGGTACATATCGGTCCGATAGAGGACCGATACAAGTGGTACATCGATATACCTTGGTGTACCATATGTCGATATGCTCGGTATAGTTCGGTACAACTTGATATGTGCCGTATCGACAGCTGATCAGTACACCAGTACGATATGATATTCAGAGCTTTGCTTTTAATAACAAAAATGTTAGAAGACTCAAAACAATAAAATTTTACATCAAATTTAATCATCATCATAATCAACATTGTCATCTCTCTTCCTCTCATCCATCATCAAAATAGATTACCTCCTCTTCGATAATGGCAAGAGATGAACTTGAGGCTTTTGTACTCATTTTTGTCTTCGTTATCTATCTTGAATATATCTGTAATTCTCCAACACCTATGGTTCTTGCCACATCTCTCTATGTCAAGCTGTCATATTCAAATACAAACTCATCTCAGGCATCTTGCAAATTCGAATATATTTCCCCCACCAACCACTCATTTGAATCATCAATGTTATTTCACAAATCATAATGAGCCTTCAATGCTTGATTATACTTTATATAAACTAAATCATGCAATCGTCGATGCTCCAACCGATTTATTCTCTTTATGTGAATCTATTATGTCATATAAATAAAAATATATTATACATCTATCTAAAAAAGAATAGATTAATTGAAACAAAAATATTCTGTGATCCTTGCATGCTAAAAAACACTTTAATTTTGCTCACAATCCATTGTACTATAAGTCAAACTAAGAATTTTGATAGTCAATTGCTACAAGTTCGAGGTGAAATTTTCAAATAAACTCCACCATTCAATTGTCAAATTTACTTTATTATTAACAATAACATACTATACATGAAATTAATTAATATGAATTTATAAATACCTAGGGATATAGTTGTCCTAGATCAAACTACTATTGAAATTCCAAAAAGACCATCAACATTCTTATATAAAGATAATTCATGTATGATCTTATCTTGCACCTTAAGGATTAGAACCAATCTTGCAACGCACTTATATAACCCATTTATAACTTTTGCATTAAACTCAATGGAGGTGTTCTTATAAAAGAATTTTGAGTTCAAATAATATCCTATTACATGTAATGGACGATGAAGTTGACAATTCCATCTTTCATCAATGATTACAAATATTTTCTTATACTTTTCTTCATTTCCATCAAAAAACTTTTGAATCATCTCATTTGTTTTATCTATAGTTTTATAAATATATCCCATCATATGCTGCTTTTTATTATCTGTCATCCGAAGAACTTGAACAAAAGGGCTCATTACCTTTAATATATAAACTATAAGATTCCAAAAGAACAACATTAAAATGACATCACCGACCCTCTTATCTTTTGCTTCTTTTGGCCAGTTGTTTATCATTCATTTATCCGAGGTAAATATGTTTCTCAAGTTACATTTTTTATGATGCACACTCTGTAATGTCAATAAGGAAGAAGCAAATTGGGTGGACACCATATCTCACTAATTCCTCGTTGCTTGTGAATTCTCTCATAATATTCAAAGCCCCAATATGATTATAATGAAATTCAATGATAAAGATTGCCCTTTCTAAAGTCTTATTGATGTCAGGAATCTTTCTAATATTCTCCAACATTAAATCAATGCAAAATGTCATACATGGAATCCAATATGTGTTGTCTTTTTGTTTTAAGTAATTTACCAAAGATAAAGGATAACAAAATTGATTAGACTTAAGAGTCATATAGTTCTTTCATTCAAATTGGAGATATAAAATAATTAAAAGATTAAAAAATTCAAAAGATAAATCCTGCCAGCTAACACATGGTCACTTCCATTCTCGATTATAACTTGGACAACATTTTGTTCACCAGTTTTTTCCACAAACTTATCAAGCAACTTATTTATCTTTTCTCCAGATTTCATAATGGATGATACATTTATTGACTTCACAAATATGGTTCCTAAAGAACAATTGATCGTAAAATTAACTATACTCCTATGTCTCCTGTCGATTTAAGCATCTAACATAATAGAGCAACCATGCTTTACCCATGATTCTTTGTGGCCCTTTAATAAGTCATTTGTATAATCCAACTCTTATTTCAATAATGAAACGCGTAACTCATACTAACTTAGAGGTTTTAATCTCTCACCATATCTTCCAATAGCTTCAATCATCTTTTTAAAACTATCTTAATAGCAAGTACTAAAGGGAAAGTCAACCTGATAGAAGAAGTGAACAATATACTAAATTGTTCTTTCCTTTATTTTTCTTTTACAAGCATCACTTATATTTATTTGTCTTAATTTTGCTCTTGTTTCCCTTATTGCTTCTGTGATCTTTGATACATTTATAAGTCCATTGGTCGCTTTTTACCTTTCTTAACAACCATGGCTTCTTTCCTTTTCTGTTATATACTATTTTCTCACTTCAATTGACACTTATGAATAATCTTTACCTTTATCATCTCTAATATATTCAACATTATCCTCAGGTAAAATCCCATAGGATTTATTCCTTTGTATTATTTTCAATCATATAAACCAGTAACTCTTCTCTTACATCAGGTGGGCACTTCTTGCATGTTGATACATTCTTAAAATTCTCTACTTGATGTTGCTTTGCACAAAAAATACTCTAGCAGTCTTATCACAAAAAATGCAGTAACTGTATTAGAATCTTTAGGATCCTTTAGATAATTGTATTTCCAAGCAGGTTCCTTTCTTGAATTTTTTTATGAATCTTTTGAATTGCTTTGTACACTTTTTAATCCTGAAATCCTAATAACAATTTTAAATAAATAAAAATTTATAATGTTAAAATCTAAATAGGGACTATTATATGATAACAATAGTTAACAATCTACTGTTAACAGTGATTAGAGAGGGAGAAAATAGTTACCGATAATGGAAAGTGAGCAATGAAAGGGTAACGGTGATGGAGGAACTTTCAGACGATGATGATGACAGTGGAGGAAGATGCAAACGATAGCAACAACAGAGGAAGCTTCAAATGACAGGAGTGACGATGGTGGAAACTATGGACGACAATAGCGACGACAGTGAAAGTTGCGAATGGCAATGTCGTGGGCAGAGAAAGCTTCAGAGGTGTCCATCGGTGGTGGAGGAAGTTGCAGTCCTCTTCCTCAATAGTGGAAGGAACTGCACACAGAAGTAGCATCGACGGAGGGAATTAAGCATGAAAGCTAGGCCGTCGAACCCATCCATCGACAATAAAGAAGCATCGGTCCTATGCGTTGGCGACAGAGGCAACGACAAAGGAAGTGTCGATAATGAAGGGCAACAAGTTTTGCAAGTATAGTAATAGTACATAGCTTAGTCGATTCGATCAAACCAACTAACTATTGTTCAACTGAACCATACTTAATAGTCTGGTTTAGTTGCTTCGTTTGAATCGAGCGTTTGCCCAAAGCACCCAAGCGGCGCTTTACTTAAGTGTGCCACTTGGTCAAGAGGCCTTAGGCGTTCGGGCCTCGCCTTGCTTCACCTGAGCACCCGGACACCAATTTAAATCCCTGTGCAAAGCAACATCTTGGTAGCATTTTCTATTATCACTATAGATGGAAATCACTCTGATTTAATCATTGTATTAGGACAAACAACATTCTATAGTTGTAGAGGAAGAGGAAGATGATGTTAAATTTCACTATTTTGACATTTTAATTATTAGATGGACAATGTAATTTAGTACTTTATATGATTTCAATTTGACGTGTCATTTTTTATTTTTGTGATCATATTTATCAATCGTAATATATATTTTAAATTTTAATATTTAAGAGAGCCTTGCTTTGCTAAGGTGAGCACCTAGGTGAGTGCCTAGCACCTCAGGCTTTTTAGGACCTTGGCGTCTAGTGTTTTTAAAAACGCTATTCATAGGAGTTCTTGAACTACCACTCAAATTTAGTAAGTTTCAAGAGAATTCTTGTATGGTTAGAACTATTGATGTAAAACAAGCAAGGAGTGCATATTCCACATTTGACTTCCATGTTATCAAGAACAAGTATAGTAGTTTTGATTTGTTTCTATATCCAAAGAAACTAGTGTAGAAACTTAAGATTATGAAGATTGCCATTGCAAGTGAAAGAAACAAAGAAAGAAAACTCTGCTGTTGAAAAAGGAAATCATATCCTAAATAAGAATAAAATGTGACAATCACAAATTTGGTAGAGTTGATCTGCAGATTCGATGCATAGTATGAAGATGCCAAGCATATCCATTCATATAACGTTGCTATCCAACATAGAACGCAAAAGGTTGTCAAAAGAAAATTGGTGGGAAGTTTGAGACCAGATGCCACAATGCAAGATTTAAAATGCTGCAGAACACTAACCACATTCAGATAATTTGCATGGAGCAGAAGGAAAGCATGAGAAGCTGTCTTAACCAGCACCAATGCTATATTTTATGCTTCCAGGATTCTAGGAGTTTAAGAAAGTACATAAATTTCTTTCTTAAACTCACCAAGCTGTCTCCTTTTTTACCAGTCCAATATAAACCTCCCGACCTTCCATTTATAAACAATGTTAATCATCCAAAAGTCATGTCCAAATAGGACATATAAAATTATACAGAAGATAGTTTAAAATCTCAACTGCTCAATTATTTTAATAATCTAGCTGGTCTTCCTAATCATATGATTCTTAAGCAAATAGATGTAGGACACCAAAGAACAATTACAATGTGAACCTAAACAAATAAAAACTGAGTCAAAACAGTTCTAAACCTATACCCAAAATGATTCAATCAAATCTTAATTACAAATCCAAAGCTGACCTGCTAAATTTTGGGTAGACTCAAAACCCAACTCTATCACTATCAGTTAGTGGTGTTACTAACTGGCATGTGCTGTAGCATTTCTAGAAGAAAAAAAAGTTTCTTCAATCACTTCAATTAGGATTATGCAAATAATTAAGCAACCAGATTAAAATTTATGAAAGATAAATACTTCAGTACATGTTGCATCTTAAAAAGTGGTATAATAACATCAACCTGACTGATTATCCCATTCTCCTAAAAACTAATACAATGTCAATTATTTTCACAATAATAAATTAAAAAGTAAATGATTAATGGGAGAATATATACTTGCCCTAGCACCGTCCAGGTTCCAGAATCTGGTACAAGACAGCTACGAATAAATTCAGCATCTTTTATGATATTATCTGCCCGAAAATGTTGCAAGTACTCAACCAATTTTGTTGCAGACATGATTTGTGAAAGAGATGAGACTGTTAAAGGAGTTGATAAACCAGTTCCTCGCTGAGACAACAAACATACAAGCTGAGAACTATAAAGTGAAACAAAGAATCTACAGAAGAATGAAATTCTTTGGGACTCAAGATCATGCCTGATCAAGCAACACAACTCTATACTCTTCACATGCTCTCTTCAACCATCCACTAGCCTCAGTAGGCCGAGGACTCTCAAATCCAGGTCCACCTTGTAGGTACAATAAGTATGGCAGTTGTTGTTCTTCTTTCCCAACTGCAACATAAATGCATATTTCAAACCGGAGATGAATAAACAAAATTTTTCAGACTTCAGACTTAATAGCATATTTCAGGAAAGAGACCTGCGATTGCTCGACCTAAAGTTCATAGAAGTGATCCCGAGACGTGTTTACTAAATGGCCTATGTATGGAGACCTCGCAGCAGCACCTAAGATTGGCCTGCCTCTTACCCTAAAGTCAAATCAGAAACTAAACCCTCCAAAATCGAGGAACGATTAATAAGCCAGATTTACTCCAAACCACTAACTGCATCGAATAATTAGTTGTTCTACATTTCTTGGACTTTACATCTCCAAAGCAAACCATTCCTGCACTCGATCCAACCCCCTGTTTCATGTTTAGGACGGCCAGCTATCGCTCAGGCAGAGTGACATTTGTGTATCCTCTAGAAATTAAAATAACAATAGGACACGAGATGTAGCATATTGGCATACGACCATTTATTAAAACCTAACTAGACAGAGAATTAAAGATCAAGACGAGCGGCTCGTAGATAATCTGGCACGAAAACATTACCAGCGACGACCTCGCGAGCGAAGACGGCGATGCTAGAGCCGGCAGCGGCGGAGTAATCGAGGGGGACGGTGAAGCGGTGGTCACGGAGGCTAAGATCTGGGACGGAGTACCAATCCCCGGCATCGTGCCGCTCCGGGGCAGCGACGGAGGACACGGCCATCGAAGAGATCCGAGGTGGCGGGAGGCGGCGGGGGGAGGGAAGGCCGAGGCCGGGGGCGAGGGACAGAGCGCGCGGCGGCGGAGCTGCGAAGGAAGGGATCGCTTTCCGTGGCGACGCGGAGAGGAGGAGGGGCAGGGCCGTTCGAGCCGACGACGTCGCGCGCATCGAAGCTAAAAGGCGGGTTGACGATGAGATCATCGAGTTCGTCACCGCCGCTCGCGGAGCCAACTCCTCGCCCCGCCCACCGGATTTTGGATTCACATAGCCCAATCCGTTTGCGTGTATAGGCCCACTTTCGTCACTCAACTCGTGTCGGAACCCATGAGCGGTGCCCGACTCCTCCTTATCCGACGTTTATTACTCTTATCTCATACCAAACATCTTAAATAAAATAAAATAACCTGACATATATATATATATATGTATATATATTTATATATCACATTTGCAGCATTAGTGATCTTCATATTTATACAACTCGACAAAGGATATCGTGGAGTCAATTTGATTCGAGATTGATACCAGAAGCGAATACAAGTCAATGTAATGATCTACAAAACTTAAATTGAAAACACAACTGACAAAGTTCTTTTTGATACTGAAGTTAGAATAAATTTGAGTTAATGGTTTATGTGCCAAAAAGCCTATCTAGAAGGCTTTTATAGGTAAAATACGTAACTACATGTATTTTATCCTAAGTTTCATCCAATCAATGATTAGATGTGAAGAGCCAAATAATCAAAGATTTTTTAAGTATAAAAAAGATATTAATATATTAAATGATAAAGATATAAATATATTAATTAATTTAATATGTAATCATATTAAATTAGACCTTCCCTTTGGTGAAGGTTGGGAAGTATTTTGGCTCTTACAAAGGGGATAGTTGACCATTATGTCCTCTTTTAGAACTTAAACCCTTTGAGCTCTTATATTGCCAATCAAAACCCTCTTAAACCCTCCAAGTCCATCATGGCTTCGTTTTCCTTTCTCTTGATAACACTACTCTATCAATGAAGTGTGGCTAAATATGGTCAAATTAATACTTTGAATTTTGAGTATCATATATAAATATATATAATATAGTTGTAGCTAATTTTCAGATTAGTATAAGTTAATTATTAACTAAAATACTAATTTATATTAATAGGGTTATCATTATGTTCTCATGATAACCCTATAAAGTTGTTGATCTTTATATTTAGATCATTAAATTTGAATTTGGCATATATTATAATCAACTATTTGTTAAAACTTTAATTTTTAAGCTTATATATTTATTTATCATTATTTTTTAAAAAAATAATTTTCATTCATTGTATTAAATAAGGTATATAAGACACTTTGACTTAGACTCAATGAGACCAATAAACTATGCAATAATGTATTAAACATTAGGAGAAATCTTTTTGACCAATAGTGGCTTGACGGGTGATAAACACATGCTTTGTTAACAATTAGATGACAAGACTTACCATATGGTTTGCCCATGTCGACCTCAATCCAAAAAAAATTATTAAGGGTATTCCACCTATGGAATATTTCATGAAATAGTCTTCATCTTTTTACCTATCAAAATATTCATCTTTAACACGATAATTAAGGTTAGTTATTTTTTTTTATTAATTTTATCATATCTACCTTGGGATTAATTTAAGTGTTAGAAGGATTAGGTCAAAAAATCCATCTTACTTCGATTTTTATGTAGGTCATCCCTAGAGCAAATGAGCCAATTCATCTCAACCCATGAAGTACTAGTGACATCTTGATGGCCAACTCACCTCTCATGCACATGTAAATCCAAATCATCTCGAGTTGGCTTTGATATTACTTATATTTTTTCATAACATTTTGGTACTAAAAAGAGAGTCAATATCATAGGAGCATTAGCCTACTAATACACTCAATAAGTAATCAAGCAAGGATGCTCCACACCACTAACCCATTCTACCTTATGTCACAGGGGTAATAGTCAACATTTCTAAACCTTTGTGCATATATTTCAACATAGACCCTGATGCAATATTATTATTTGTTCAATAATCTAGCCTCTCTCCTTTAGTGAGGATTCTGACTCACATACTCATCCCAACCAAAGTCTTTTTGAACTATACTCAATAGGTATAAATGTTGACAAGGATGATAGATATCATCGCCTTGCTCTTATCTCAATTGGTCTAATTGATGATGACCCTAGCCCCTTAATAGCTTGAATTGTCATTGGTGCCTGTTGAGGTCCCTCAGCCCGATGCAACCCTAATCACCTAAGAGCACTCGAGGCTCACCGAGCATCTAGTGGAGGGGGCGCTCTAGTTCTTAACCATGAAGTTCAGTATACCTCACTACTTGTAGTCCACATTACTCAGTTTGAGGCACAATCAATGGACTCCATAAAATATTTTCGTCAGGTGCAACTATAATAGATGGACCTATTAGGAAATCTAGGGGGCGACATCTCATGCGCAATGGAAGAATAGAAAATAAAAATCTTGAATTTCCATAAAAGGTTCCATCGTCGTGCAAAGATCGGCATGTCAAAAAATAAATCCGCAAATCCAAAAACTACGTATGTAAAAAGAAAGTACATAGGGAGATTGTATATCCCTAACTTCCTATAGATCCATGGGGGAGGATGAAGGAGGTCAAGCATCCTCCTCTCTAGTGGTATCTACATGATAGAGACTACAACGATACTTCTCTCTATGGAGAGGAGAATAGAAGGTGCCTACCAAAAAAATCCTCAGCCTATGGACCTTTGGTTCCCTTATATTTATAGAGGCCCCTTGTCAACCCTAATGGATCCTGCCCTATTGGGTATTGGATCTCCATCCAATTACCTAAGCCTCTTAGATTAATGGGTCTCTACCCAATAATCTAGCTCTTATTGGATCTCATCCATGGGATCCAATAATACAAGGGCTTATTGGATATCTAATAAGATAGGGGCTCCGACGTATATCTTATATCCGAACCTCTACTCGTCACAACACCTACCATATGTGTCCATCCAATTACCCAAGCCTATTAGATTAATGAGTCTATACCCAATAATCTAGCTCTTATTGAATCTTATCCATAGGATCCAATAATACAGGGGCTTATTGGATATCCAATAAGATAGGGGCTCCGACATATATCTCATATCTGAAACTCTACTCGTCGCAACACCTACCATATGTGTCCATCCAATTACCCAAGCCTCTTAGATTAATGGGTCTCTACCCAATAATTTAGCTCTTATTGGATCTCATCCATGGGATCCAATAATACAGGGGCTTATTGGATATCCAATAAGATAGGGGCTCCGACGGATATCTCATATCCGAACCTCTACTCATCGCAACACCTACCATATGTGTGTGACCCTCTAGGCCCAATATCGAGCTAGCTATGAGTCATACATGTTAAAACTCCTGATTCAGTGAATTATTATCTCTATAATAATTCACTCGACTCATCGACTGCGGATGTACTAGGCCACTATGCCGCAGTCCCCAAATGATACAAGAGAATCCAATCTTTTGGACCTATCTACCCTTAGTTACCATATACCTATAGTCCATCATCCATCTAATATCCCAGAGATCATATATCGGGCATGGTGTTGTTAGGCCCATACGGTTTCCAATTGAGTCTCGTTCTAATCAGATTCTCCTGGAGAACTCTTTCTCCCTCAATCCGAATGACCATAGCTAGGGATTTGCTTAAGCAAGAATATATAGAATATTCCTCTCATGATACAGAGAGTGGATGATCTTCTATTGACACTCAGTAGCCCTCATAAGGTTGGTTGTCACTCCCAATAACCGGTTATACTAGGTTTGAAACTTCTAAACCTATAAATTTGGTATCAAAGAGTACTCACTCATGTAGGACTTCCTTGGTGTTTCAAGTCTAAGGACCAGATACACTTTTGAGACTACGGAATCGTTGTCTGACGTGAGGTATCAATAACCATCCAGCATTCCGTAAGCGGATCAATCAGTGAACTCATTCTCCAATGAGCACAAACATTGTATCCTTAGTATTTCTACACAAGTAGCTATAAGACAAGGCACCTCCATCATATGGGCGGGTATACAGCACATCAGTCTATCTAGTTATCTCGATATCCCTCTCAAGTAACCTATGATCGGGATTATTTAGGGTTTGTGTTTAAAGGTGAATCGATCTCATTACTGTGATCTCATCATGATTCGATTCCTATTGCACAGATCCAAGGACAACACAATATTCATTCAAATAATATGAGAAAATATCAATAATCAAAAGCAAAAAGATTGACGCAGCATATTACAAGTATCATCACTCACGTGATTGACTTGTAGAGCATATATAACTAGTAGGACCAACACTTAGAACACATGCATTGGGAGTTTTATTTCGCCAAGGAGAAGAACCTAGCCAACCTTACCTTGGGTCAATTCTTATTTGTCCAAAAGATTCAAAAGGGACTTATTCTTACTTTTGATTATCAACCTTAAAGGCATTTGGTGGTGATACAAACCTAACTATACATATGGATATTTTATCTATTACCTATTAATAGATTTTATCAAACATCTTTGAAGAAATTATATTATGTTTGATACTAAAATAATTGATTAAATAAAAAAGAGATGAATCAATGGTAACATCAAATAAGATAAGGAATCTATTATGAAAAATAAAAAAATATTTTGGATATTAGCATGAATGGAAAGATATATAATTTAAAATTTTATAAAACTATCAGTTTGCTTCAAAAAATATAAACTAAAATTTTAATTTGAATACAAAGATTCTTATATTTATGTTCCTTAACACCTTTTAGGATTAACATTTTAGCTAACATTATATCTTGGTTTTCTAAAGCGAAACAATCCTTAACATTAACTTGGTTTTTTCACATGGTAAAAGAAATAAAAATTCTACAACTAAATCCAAGTCCATTTAGTAATCTAGAAAATTAAGTGTAGCTACCATACAACATAAGCAAAGCAAGTTATCCACATTTTCTGCATAGGATATTTTGTTTGTATTTATTTTTTTTCTAAAATAAATTTATTTTCCATTCTTAGTAATTATTCCTATAGGATGATAAATATATATATTTTTTATATAATATAGTATAAATATGAAATATTTTAATATACAAATGCTTATTAAAGTATCCTCCTATCATATTAACCTTGAGGAATGATTTTACTAATCATCAATTTAAAAAATTTAGTATACTTGAGCACAGAATAATAAACAATAAAGAGTTGCTTGGAAATTTTGATGAGAAAATCAAATAAAAAATACTAAAATATGAAAAACTCTTTCCCAAAAATTTATTAAAATATACTATGTGAGACATGGCTTAACTTGCAATGGTTTAGATCTATAATACAGTAACAATTTGATACCTATTAAAGACATGTAAAATTTTAAAGTATTTTAATATGATGTGAATTATGTCATGCTAGATTTTGAATATGTTTGACTTATTAATTCACTCGTTTATGTAATTCATTCTTAAATTTTATTTTTGTATTAAAAATTTAACATAAAAGAGAAATTTAATTATTGCAAAAATAACTAAATATGTTGTACTTGTCTACAATAGTGATCAACATATATGTTGATTCAAATTACATCATATTCTTATCCTTAATTGCAATGTTTAATTCTTTTAATATAAAATAATTAACAACAGCTGATAAGGTTAAGTTAATGATCATTTCGTTCAAATCTCGAAGAATTTTAACTTATACAAAGAGGATTATCAATTAAGTTCTTGAATTGGGTGAACTAGATATTACTTAAATCATAAATTTCAAGAGTATACATTTTTTTTACCACATTTAGGTTTTCTCATTTTATAAGAACACTAATTTGGGCCTCAAAGTAAATAATTTAGTGGTTTTTTCAAAATAAGATTTAATTATATTTATTACATTTTGTCTCAAGCAAAGTATCTCTTATTGAATTATTTGAGGATTGCTAGCTAATTTGGAGATGTTCATTCTTTTTTTTTTTGTCATATTTATGCATGTGAAGGAGATGAAAGAAAATTTTCAATGTATCATACAAAAATCTTTCTAGCATGTTTTTAAAATATGTATAATGTTAAAAGGTGACAATAATTTTATGTAACATTTAACAAAATGAGTATATAAAGAGTATGAGAGTTGCATTTTCTTATTTAATTTGTCTGCAATTTTCTTTTATTATGAAATATATTATTCTCTAATAAGTCAATTCGGTATATATAATAAAGATTAAAGTTTCTAGAGGGCCAAAGTCAGTTTAAAAACTAAAACCATTATGCATCAGTTTCAATTGGCTTCCATCTTTATAATGACTCACTCTTACGTTGAACTACCCAACAATCTAGATATAAGTTTAAGGTTGCAAATCTATTTTTCTACAAATAAGTATTAGACCATCATTGGTATTGGAAGAGTTAGCTAAAATTTTAGGTCAGCAATAATATTTCTTCACTTAGCTTTTCAAATTTGGAATAACATGCAAGCAACCATGATGATAGTTTTGATATCGCAACTAAGGATAAGTGATAGTAAGATTTACAAGATGCAAAACATGTAAGTAATAGCTTGAGTAGAAAATTATCTTTAGCTCTTGTCTATTCCACCAAAGAGTTTGTTTCTTTTACTAGTTTTGGTACATTAATCTATATTTTTAATAGTCTACTATGTTGTAAAAATTTAAATGATTTTTCTCTTGGTTCAAAAATATTTTACTAACTTGAGTTACTTTTGTTTTTTAGTTATAGCTATCAAAGAGGCTCTAGTCGGTGATGGCATCATGTCATTTGAAATGAAACCTGTAATCTTCTCACTGATTCTTAGACCTCGTCACTCTTTCAACTATTAAGTTATTTTTTTTAATATCTTAAAAAATAAATTATAATGCATCATTATATTATCATTACATTCTATTTAATGCTTTGTTATTACAATTTGAACCAATTAAATAAAATAGAATCCACTCCTATACTATCAATAAAATTGACATGATTTGATGCTATTTAGAAGAAAAGATGACACAAATAAAATTAAAATGATTATTTTTGTAACAATTATGGATAAACCATAAGCTATGACAAGATTTATTATATCAAAGAGTAGGTTCAAATTGGTTTTCATGCTACTAGAATTAGACATTAGTTTTTCTATCACTAGCAATAGAAACATCCAAATTTACTTGAAAAGACACATGCACATCACCATTTCTACATGAAATCTCATCATGTCCATTATATAGTAGAATTGTTCTAATAAGATGGACTGTTTAAAATATCAATATTTTATATTTTAAGTTTTTCATTTGTAAGTATCTTACTTTAAAAAACGTTGATACCTTAGGAAAATTTTATGAAGGTATAATTTTTTAGTACCCTACTACATCTAAAGTATATAAAACCTTTAACAAAATGACTTCAATTAATAAAAGGTTCTTTCATGTTGTTTTAATGAAACTATTTAATCTAAGAAAAATCTTAATGACTTGATTTTAAAATATTGAATTTGAATGATGAGTCTTAAATTACACCATACTTTATTATCTAAAAAAATGAAATGTGTACGTGTTCATAAAAAAGAACTTGATATAGAAGCATAGGAAAAAGTTTAAACACTAGTACACCTTTAATAAATATTTGAACAAATATTGTGTTAATTTAGCAAATTGAATCAAAATGCATTCATGGAAAATTGATTCATGGATTTTAGCACTTCATAAGGAGCTTAATCAATTTGTAAAGAATCACTCTTGAACTACTCTTCCTACAAATAACTTAAAACAGATCTTCATTTGCAAATGTTTTCATTAAGTGTAAATGTTATAAATATCTTACTTTATTCTTTATAAAAAAATAAATTGAATAGAGTTTCTACATGTGATATTGTTTATGAAATATAACATGCACTCAAAAGTCAAAAGAAATCATAAGTAGATTATAAACATTTAAGATTAATCTTTTAGCGCAAACAAATTATCCAAAATGAAACTATGTGAATTTATTAGTAACATTTCCACCAGAGTCAGAGTTTTGAATATGATGTGAATTATGTCATGCTAGATTTTGAATATGTTTGACTTATTAGTTCACCCTTTTTTATGCAATCCATTCTTAAAATTATCTTTGTATCAAAAAAATTTAACAGAAAAGTGAAATTTAATTATTACAAATATAACTAACTATGTAGTACTTGTCGATAATCGTGATCAAAATATGTGTTGATTCAAATTACATCAGATACTTGATCTTTAATTTCAATGTTTTATTCTTTTGATATAAAATAATTAACAAAGGCCTCCACATGATCAAGTTAATGATCATTTCATTCAAATCTTGAAGTCTTTAATCTTATACAAAGAGGATTATCAACTAAGTTCTTGAATTACGTAAACTAGATATTACTCAAATTCAAAATTTAATGTGTATATTTTTGTGTCACATTTAGATGTTCTCATTTTATAAAAAACACTAATTTGGGCCTCAAAATATATAATTTGGTGCTCTTTTCAAAATAAAATTTAATTATATTTGTTATATTTTGTCTCAAGAAGAGTTAGCTAAAATTTAATGTCAGCAAGAATCTTTCTTTACTTGCCTTTAGAATTTGGAATAACATGCGAGTAACTAAGGATAAGTGATGGTAAGTTTTACGTGATTCGAAACATGTAAATAATAGTTTGACTAGAAAGTTATATTTCATTCTTGAGTTTGTTCTTTTCCTAATTTTTGTACATTAATCTATATTTTAGATAGTTTACTATGTTGTAAAAATTTACATGATTTTCCTCTTAGTTCAAAAAATATTATACCAACTTGAGTTACTTTTGTTTTTAGCTAATACTATCAAAGAGGCTCTAGATGGTGATGGTATCATACCATTTTAAATTAAACCCGCAATCGTCTCGCCTCATCTTAGACCTCGTCACCCACTACTTTGTTATTATTTTGTGATCAACCAAAACTAAACAAAATAAAACTCACTCCTATACTATCAATAAAATTGACATAGTTGGATACCATCATAAAGAAAAAATGACATAAAATTAAAAAGATTATTTTTTTTAGCAATTATGGATAAGCCATAGGCTATGACAAGGTTTATTATACCAAAGAGTTATTTTAAATTGGTTTTTGTACTACTAGAAATAGATATTAGTTTTTCTATTGCTAGCAATAGGAACATCCAAGTTTACTTGAAAAGAAAAATGCATATCACTTTTTCCACGTGAAAACTCATCGTGTCATTATATCGTAGAATTGTTCCATGGATACTTTAAAACATCAATATTTCATATTTTAAGTTTTTCATTTATAAATATCTTACTTTAAAAGATATTTTTTCCTTATAAAAAATTGATGAAGGCATAATTTTTTAGTGTCCTACTACCTCTAAAGTATATAAAGACATCAACAAAATGACTTCAATTGTTAACAGATTCTTTCATATTATTTTCAATGAAGCTATTTAATCTAAGAAAAATCTTAATAACTTGATTTTAAAATATTGAATTTGAATTTGAATGATGAGTCTTGACCTACATAGTTTATTATTTTAAAAAAAATATATGCATATGCACATAAAAAGAACTTGATATAGGGTGCATCCGAAAAAGTGTATACACTAGTACACCTATAATAAATATTTGTATAAATATATATTAATTTAGTAAATTGAATCAAAAGACATTGATGCTAAGTTGACTCATCCATTTTTGTAATTCATAAGGAGCTTAATCAATTTGTAAAGAATCACTCTTGAACTACTCTTTCTAGAAATCACTTAAAATGGACCTTCATTTACAAATGTTTTCATTAAGTATAAATGTTATTAATGTCTTACTTTATGCTTTATAAAAAAAATTGAATCAAGTTTTTAGATATTGCACTTGATGTCACAAAAGAAATCATAACTATATTAGAAACATTTAAGATTAATCTTATAGTGTAAACAAGTTATCTATGATGAATCCATGTGAATTCATTAGTGGCATTTTCACCCATGTTAGAGTTTTGAATATGATGAGAATTATGTCATGCTAGGTTTTGAGTATGTTCGACTTATTAGTTCACTCTTTTACATAATTCATTTTTAAAATTCATCTTTGTATTTACAAATTTAACAAAAAAAGAGATTTAATTATTGCTAATATAATTAACTATGTAGTACTTGTCGATAATCATGATCAAAGTATATGTTGATTCAAATTATATCAAATACTTAATTCTTAATTACATTCGACAATTATGATTAGATGAGCTTTTAGGATAATATATAGGATTTGGTTCATTGTCTTGCTTTGCAATAGTATCATTTAGATACAAACGGAGACATTTTTTCATGATATACTACATTGAACTTTTTGTCACGTAACTATTCAAAACTTGCGAAGTCTATATTTATAATTTACATTATTTATCAAATATTTATTGAAATACTTACTTATAGAATCTAAACGTTTCCTCTGACCCATCAATTATTAAATTCCTATATTATATGCACATAAGTCAAATTTTATTATTATTATTATTTTTTATAGTGAAATATAGTTACATTGCAATTTTAACATGCCTTCAACTCCTCTTGTAGTTAATCTCCTATTTGCAATGAATTATGTCATGCTAGATTTTGAATATGTTTGACTTATTAGTTCACTTTTTTACATAATTCATTTTTAAAATTCATCTTTGTATTAAAAAAATAACAAAAAAAGAGATTTAATTGTTGCTAATATAATTAACTATGTAGTACTTGTCGATAATCATGATCAATATATATGTTGATTCAAATTATATCAGATACTTAATCCTTAATTACATCCAATAATTATGATTAGATGGGCTTTTAGGATAATATATAGGGTTTGGTTCATTGTCTTGCTTTGTAATAATATCATTTAGATACATATGGAGACATTTTTTCATGATATGCCACATTGAACTTTTTGTCACACAACTATTCAAAACATGCGAAGTCTATATTTATAATTTATATTATTATCAAATATTTGTTGAAATGTTTATCTAAACATTTCCTCTAACCCATCAATTATTAAATTCCTATATTATATGCACATAAGTCAATTTTTTTTTTTGCAATGAAATATAGTTACATTGCAATTTTAACATGCCTTCAACTCCTCTTGTAGTTAATCTCCTATTTGCAATGAATTATGTCATGCTAGATTTTGAAAATGTTTGACTTATTAGTTCACTCTTTTACATAATTCATTTTTAAAATTCATCTTTGTATTAAAAAATTTAACAAAAAAAGAGATTTAATTATTGCTAATATAATTAACTATGTAGTACTTGTCGATAATCATGATCAATGTATATGTTGATTCAAAATATATCATATACTTAATCCTTAATTACATTCGATAATTATGATTAGATAGGCTTTTAGGATAATATGTAGGGTTTGGTTCATTGTCTTGCTTTGCAATAGTATCATTTAGATACATATGGAGACATTTTTTCATGATATACCACATCGAACTTTTTGTCACGTAACTATTCAAAACTTGCCAAGTCTATATTTACAATTTACATTGTTTATCAAATGTTTACTTATAAAATTTAAACGTTTCCTCTAACCCATCAATTATTAAATTCTTATATTATATGCACATAAGTCAAATTTTATTATTATTTTTTGCAATGAAATATAGTTACATTACAATTTAACATGACTTCAACTCCTCTTGTAGTTAATCTCCTATCTTGCGCCCCACCCACCCACTACCCCGCCCCTCAAATGGCTTTGATAATGTATTTTTTCCTATAATCCTTATATGCTTTTGCACCATTGCTTGGCTTCAAGGAGGCTTGCTCCTGCATAGGTTGGAGTAGATCATTAGGGCATTGAATGAGAGTTTGTCTTTAGAACGGAGACATAAGAGCATTGCTTCAAAACTCTTCTCTTTTATAGGTCATTAAGGGATCATAAGATATTTCGGACTAGTTACAAAGGTGTCATATAACTTAAATAGATCTTCTTCCTAGAGGGTAAAGGATCTAAGAGAGGTCATCCGCAAGAGATTAATGCCATCAATCATTAGCTGTCCATGGTCCCAGGCTGAGAGGAAGACACAAAGACCAAGCATAATTGTTCTTGATTTATAATTATTTTTTATTACTTTGTATTTCGATTTCCATTTGTGTTTTTATTGTATTTTAGATTAAAGCCATTGCATATAAAGGATTAGTCCAGCAGATGAGATTCCATTTACATTTTTTTACACTTCCTTTCATGGGAAATTAATTGATGAATTTTTTAAAATACAACTACTCTGATTTCATATTTCTTGTTGATGAGAGGAATTATAAATAGGAAGACTGCTTTGGGGGCATTTACTACCATCATCGGAGGCCAATTTTCTTTGGCTGGCAATAGCCTACGATCCATGCGCAAGATTATTGACCGGTAGCAGATAAAAAGCTAGCATATGACACGGAAAGAAAGAGAGGCGGGTGGAAATTGCTTGCTTGGTAACTTCTTTATTGGTCGGACATATATCATTATCAATTGACTGGAAAAAGTAAAGAAAATAGAATGGAAATTACTTTAACCTCTCAAATCCACACTCTTTGTCCCTAATATATATATAAAATAAGAAAACTAAAATCATTGAGAACACAAATTAAAAAAAAAAAAAACAAATCTGGATCGAACGTTTGGTTGGAGCAGAGAACCTTCCAACAGGAAAGTCAATGTCCTTCTCATGAATCCTGAGCTTCTTCTTCTTCTTTTCTTTTCTTTTTTTTTAATTCTTTGGTTTACAAAAGTTTTGGTTCATAAACCAAAGCATTGGAAAGGCCAACAAACATTTTAAACCAAAGCTTACTTTCACAGAAAATAGAAGAATTTTTAGTCCAGTGGATTTTTTTTGGTTCGGCAAATTAGGAAAATTGTATCTTAAGTTGGATTTATAATTTTTCTGTTTTCTTTGGCAAAAAAAAAAAAAAGAAAAAAAAATTCACCATACACTTATTGTTTAGATAGGATGAGAACTCTCTCAAAACCATCTTACTTTTCATAATTTATCTGTGCTCCTTTGTATCATATTTTAGCATATTTTTTTCCTAAATATAAAGATACATGTTTTCGGTTTTAAAGTTTTGATTTATAATTTTTCTATTTTATTTGGCAAAGAAAAAGGAAAGAAAAAATTTTATCATACACTCTTTGTTTAGATCCGATGAGAACTCTCTCAAAACCACCTTCCTTTTCGTAATTTATCTGTGTTCCTTTGTATCATGTTTTCACATATTCTTTTTCTTAAATATAAATGTACATGTTTTCGCTTTTAAAGTTTTGATTTATAATTTTTCTGTTTTCTTTGGCAAAGAAAAAGGGAAGAAAAAAAATTTCACCATTGTTTAGATAAGACGAGAACCCACTCAAAATCACCTTCGTTTTTATAATTTATCTGTATTCATTTGCATCATGTTTTCACATATTCTTTTTCTTAAATATAAATATACATATTTTTGCTTTTAAAGTTTTGATTTATAATTTTTCTATTTTCTTTCGCAAAGAAAAAGGGAAGGAAAAAAAAAATTCATCATACACTCATTGTTAAGATAGGATGAGAGCCCACTCAAAATCACCTCAAGAGAATGAATAGAAAGCTAAAAGTGAAAGCTCATGTAACAATGGCAGGAGCAAGGTTCTTGGACCCTAGTCTTAGGACTACCATCGAATTAAGAGGGTGTTTACCCTTGAAGATGGTGAGGGTGATCGAATTGTCGAGCTATGATAGTCAAAGATAAGAGTAGGCTAATTAAATATTATTATATATAGTTAGACTTTTTTAGAATTCTAATTTCTAAACTTAAAATATTTATATTGATATATCTATAATTATGAAAGTATAATATTTAATCCTATTTATCTTAACGTCGTCATCCGACATGCATAAATAATATAAAAATAATAAAAAATAATTTTAATATTTTAATTATATTTTATTTTATTATGTCCTCAATAAAACTACATCTAATTATATAACTCGTAGGGCTAATTACAATAGAATCCAAAAGCTAACTCCTATTGCGTTAGTATTTTTCTATTGACATAAAGAATAAATAGAAACGCATTGTTTTCATCAGAACTATTGACTCCTAACGGTTCTGGTAACTCATAATGCTTTAGAGCTAACTCTTAATACTAATCAAAACTTTTAACTCTTAATAATTCTGATAAATTGTAGACGAAGAGCTTTTAATTATGGCATAAGAAAAAATATAATTAAATTATTAAAATTACCTTTTTAGTTCATCATTTTTTGTCACATACTGTATCTTTTATTGATAAAATCGATAACATTAGGATAAATAAGATTAAATATTTAAATTTTATAATTATATGAACGTTTTAACTATATAGATAATATGTAATTAGCTCAATGAATATAATCTAAGTATTAACTTGGAGCAACCTAAGGATTGTCTCAGAGGACCCTCGTGCCTATCACAGAGATAGTGCAAATTAAACTTTAACATGTAGAGCCAAAATAAACTTTAAGAAGTTGGATGTTTGAACCAACAAAAGATTGAAGATTGTCGCATGGTTTAATTAAAATAAAAATTGAATAATATTTTTTTAAAAAATGACATAACATATAATTAGTGGTCTGATAAAGTTTAAATGATCTTTTGAATTTTGTGTTGAGATTATTTTAATATGACTCTTACCTTTATAGCACTTGACAGCACTGAGAAAAGCAATGCGACTTAGCTATATATATATATATATACATATATATATATACTAAAAAATTAATAATGCTAGAGAGATGAATATCAAATCGAAATAAAAATTTTTTTTGAAGCAAATGCAGTTATAGGTCATAAATAATCAAATTGTCTTGAAAAAAAATTGAAGTCCGAAATGTAATCAGGACAAGATTCTGATCAATTTTTCTTACTTATAGTTAGATATAATAATAGTCTTTGCTTTTGACTGTTTGTTGGTCTTCAGCCATTCATCTATTACACGTGTGAAAGTCGATCACTAAACCCCGAAACCCGACAATTTGAAGAACCATCAAGAGACGTTCGTTGGCCCTCCCTTCACCTCAAATCTAACGTTCGTGTTGTCAATCAAATTTCTTATGAGACAAAGTCAAATTATGATAAAATTCGACATTTCTTGCCAACCAATTGCCACCGATTTGACTTGTAAAATCAAACATTCATTTGACAAATCAAACATGTTTTTGGACCAAAATTAGCAGCAGCCATGGTTTCTTTGCACCTGCAATCTACGTGCCATGTGGCCGCCACACTTTTTAATTGGTTCACTGGTCAAAATATCCCCGTCGAGACATCAACTCCAGTTCTTCTCTGTTTTGTTCTTCGAAAGATCAGAAAGCGCACATATAACCAAGAAATCGTCCAAGGATCCATCTCAAGCAAATCCTTCTCCTCTCTCTCTCTCTCTCTCGTCGGCCGGTCTTGCTAAGAGAGATGCACGACTTTTGCTTCACGATCCCGTACGGACTGCTCGTCCTCGTCGGCGGCATCGTCGGCTACGCGCGCCGGGGGAGCACCGCGTCGCTCGCTGGTGGCGCGGGCTCCGGCCTCGTCCTCCTCCTCGCCGGGTTCGTTAGCCTCAAGGCCTTCGAGAAGCGCCGCAACTCCTACCTTGCCTTGGGCCTCGAAACCGGTAGGAAACCTCCTGGATCAGCTGATCCGAGTCATTTCTTTAAACCTCGCATCCTTCGTTTCTTTGCTCCTTTCTTTGACAAAGATCAGATCTTGTTGCAACTTCTTGGGTTATTTATGTTTGTCAGTTTTTTCTTTTTGTCTGAATGGGCGATATGGCTATATTGATTATGGTGCCTGTTGTTTGAATCTGATCTTAGAGGAGAACAATCTTGAATTTGATGAGGTCTTTATTCATTGATTCTTGTTGATGGAACGTTTAATTTTATATTTTCTTGTCTATTAGATGATTTAGATGGTTAGAGGACATTAGAATTGCCGACAATATATGAGCGGGCTTCAGGCGTAGGTTATTGGAATGAGGATTCTTGTTTTTCAGTTGGTAGGGTTAGAACTGTAGCCTTTGATACATTTGTCGGATTTCATAACCACCGGCGAAGCCATTGATGTAGATGAGCCTTTGATAATTTGATGAAATTATTTAAGGGCTTCGAACCTTTCTATTCTTCAATTCTACATGATCTTGAGCTCCTGATGTTGGTTGCTTCCTTTTGTAAGGGTTGGATCCTTGTGAGCAGCCAAAGCTATACGTGTCTTTCTATAAAAAAAAAGGATTCCTGTACTCAAAGGGTCCCCTTATGGTAGGGTATGGTACTAAATATTGGTTGGCTTCCAGTTGTAAAATAAGTATACTTTTGATTCCTCCAGATATGTTCGTAGCAATTTAAAAGGTACACTAAATGTAATATTCTACAGTTTGCAATGTTCACCTTAGTTGTATGCTTAGTGGCTAATTTTAGAAGCAGCTCAATGCCCCTATACGAACAGTTACTCTATTTTGTTAACTGTTGATTGCTTTTCGATTTTGGAGTCTCATTTTTTAATACTGGTTAATCAAAAGGTTATTCAATCATGATGGCTCTTCTTCTCAGAAGTTAGCTATCAGATAATTTGAAGGCACAATTTCAAATGTTTAGAGTCATGTGCTTAATTGAAATAATGACATCTTCAAACCAAAATGGTTTTATTTCAATTTTTGTATTTTTCTGCTTAAAAATTGCCATACTTTTTTCATGCTTGTCCTTTTGACTTAAGTTTCTCAAATTGATAGTTATTGACATGCTTAATATTAATTTAAGTTCAACCTTATGCTCCATTTGTTGGTTTTCTTGTCTTAAGTTTTTGGCTTATACTCTCTTCATTTGTTATTACCTCTCGACAGTTTGTGCCCTTGCCCTAACATTTGTTATGGGGAAAAGATACCTTGAAACCTTCAAGATAATGCCAGCTGGAGTAGTTGCCGTTCTCAGGTATGTTTGAGTTTCCTTTTCTCTTCAAACTGTGTCGAGAACTACAGTAAGTTCCCATGTTTGTCTTATATACTAGAACTCCAACACTTGGCAACATATGAGGGCAGGGTTCGTACTTTGTGTATTATGCTTCTAAGCATGCATCACTTCGTGCATTCTTGTGTTTCATGTACTCTGAATTAATTATTTTGATCTTGTAGTATCCTTTTTTTTCTCTTTAATTGAACCTTTCTTTCGTAACTTTTTTAGTTGCTTTTTTCTGAACTTACACATAGGAAATGAGAAAGGGATCAATCATAATCGAGAATGTAAGACAGAAAGGGGAATGGCTATTTTGAAGGCATGAAATGCTCGCATTTAGTTGATGCATTTTCTTAAATACAACTTGTAACATAATATAATTATTTTTAGGTTGTGTTATACTTTTTGCATTAGATTTTAAATTGGCAATTTACGACGTATATTTGGTATGAGGATGAGTCATGTTCATAAGATTGGTGAGATTTTATAAAATGACTCAATCTTGTAAATCAGACAACCTCTTAGCTAACGCACCTGAGGTATTTAGCTTTGTAAGATCATCATATTTGCAATGATAACAGAAAAGATGTCACTAAAATATAATCTAAATTCTTTCACGAACATAAAGTCCTGCATTATCTAAGTTTTGTGCAAATATTTTCCGCACTCCTATGCTTTTGGGCTTCTCCCAAGCAATCAACTATTGAATTCAGGTCCTGGTAATCTCAAGGGTGAAGTTGAAGCTTCTTAAAACAAGAGAGAAGGTTTGAGTCCTGATTTAGAACTGTTTATTATTTTAACTGACTAGCTAAAGCTTTCTAGGATATTTGAAAGTTAAATTTGAAAGCAATAGATCCTTGCGAACTTAACACTATCAGTCTGAAGACTATCGCTTTGTTTTCCTTTCTTGATTTCAGAAAAGGAATCCATAACAATTTTCTATCTCTTCTAGTAGCAGCAAGCTTATTTCTGTCCAATTCATCACTATAACAGGATTTATTGCATGTTTTTTATAACAGTTTTCCACTCTAAAATAATTGCTGAAGGAGGTTTTCTTCTTATACAACAAGTGATAGAAGATGCATTATCTTTTTTATTTTCAACCGCATCAAAGTAAAAATTATAGCACTTTGGATACCATGCGAGTGGTTCTGACTATGTCTAAATTACTTGCAGTGCTTTGATGTCTCTATTCTATCTGTACAAGATCGCAACTGGAGGTAATCATATTTCACCCAAGGCAGATTGAGATTGATCAATAAATTTTATAGTCAGCATGTACCTCAGTGGATTGACAGGTTAACATGTATCATCTCCTTGGTGCTTAAAATACAGAATTATAACATTTACAGACTTATTGTTATATCTCAAACAGTCTGTGGTTTGCTACTTGGATAAAACTGGGTAAACTGTAATTCAGTAATTTTCACATGACTCGTGACATTGCAGTTTGAAATGGGGTTTGTTAATCAGTGCGTGCTATCACTAATTTAAAGAACTCATCAAGTGGGTTGCCAATGAAATTATACCTTCCAATTCTAAGTTGCTGCTAATAGTTATTTAGACAGCATGGATCTAGGCACAGGCACTGGTTGATAAGTGACCTGATGCCTGCAATCAAAGCATCCACTGGTGGTAAATTGGCCTTGCTTCTAAAATAGAAGCTTATTAGAAATTTACTTTATTGGCTAATGCCAGATATAATTGACGCTGGACCTCAGTAATGCTATTGCAGAGCACCTAACAGTATCCACTTTGAAACCTCTAGGCTGCTGCTATATCCAGGGAAGCTCATTTATTCCACTCGTTTTGTTATTTACCTTTAGGTAGCTTTTGAGTAGGCACAGGCAAACTTTTTATGGTTACTGGCCCTGAAAGTTGGTGGCTCATCCTGTCTTGGACTGACTGAAAGACCTTTTACCGTCATCTTTCATGGTCCATAACAATGATGTGAGGTGGTGGAAATGTTATGTCAAAATCTAAGTTGACACATGCAGTTGGCCTGAACTTAGTAGTGTCTCACCAAGGGACTATTCTCTGTCCCTTGTCAACCGACAACAGAAGTTGGAAGGTCACATTTCTTTCTATTTGTTTTTCTGGAATTGGTTTACTTGATGTGTCCTAGAGTTTTTTTTTTTTTTTTTGTCAGTCATTGGATAATCTTTTGAGATCGAGAGATATTATGTTATTGATTGATCTGGAAAGTAATATGTGTTACTTAGATAATTGTGTTTGTCACCATTTCATAGGAAAATAAAGCTCAAGATGAGATTCTACTGCTACAAAAAAATTCCTAACCAAAAA
This sequence comes from Musa beccarii, assembly GCA_024322285.1. Taxonomy (NCBI): domain Eukaryota; kingdom Viridiplantae; phylum Streptophyta; class Magnoliopsida; order Zingiberales; family Musaceae; genus Musa; species Musa beccarii. The sequence goes on along the minus strand of CM044398.1, from coordinate 2,414,326 downwards.
GGTTTACTTTAAGTTCTTAAAACAAAAAAAAAGCTCATGATCAATGTAGCTTTCCTTCTTAGTTTTTTTGTTCGTTTATTCTTGAATCATGAAATCAGTTCACCGAAGCCTTGTCTTTCTTGTATCTCGTAGTTACTTTTAATGTTTTGAGTCTGAACACAGCAGGCCTGTGAATGAAGAGGCCAATAATATGTTCAGATGTCAATTCTGAACCACCTGCCACCCTTGACCATGCTAGTCAAGTGTTCACTTCCTCTGCGAATACGTATGTATGTATATACAAATATATATATATATATATATGTGTATATATATGTGTATATATATTTGTATATATATACACATATATATATACATATGTATATATATATACATATGTATATGTAAGTGTATATATATGTATATGTATATGTATTTATGCATATATATATACATATACATATACATACATATACATATATATATATACATATAGATATATATATATATATATATATATATATATATATATATATACATACATATATATATATACATATATATATATACATATATATATATACATATATATATACATACATATATATATATACATATATATATACATACATATATATATATATATATATATATATATACATATATATATATATATATATATATATATATATATATATATATATATATATATATATATATATATATATATATATATATAAAAAAGAGAGAGAGAGAAGATAACGGACGTGCATAATTTATATTATCCACGTTGTTCTCCGAGTAATGCATGGCAATAATTCCAAGTTTCCTGTCCAAGTCTCCTAATTGCAATCGTCTTTTGGCATGAACAGCAACAACGATTGAATAAAGGGAAGGTCCATTAATATGGTGTAGGATCTGAAAAAACGATTGATTTTGAAATATCGTTTCCGTAAAAAGCTTCGTTAAATTAAAACCCGTTTCGACAAAGAAGTTTAACTTTGAATACGTTTGTAAGTAAATAGAGAAGAAGTATGATAGTTGCAGTGAAGTAAAGAAGATAAACAGTAAGGAAGAAAAATGCATAGTAAGGAAAGAACATATCGATTTATAGTAGTTCGATTGCCTGACCTACGTCCACTCCCGATGCCTCCTCCGTTGAGGTCACCGATTTCTACTATTGATCTTTCTTCAATGGGCAAAGATTAATCACTCATTTACATATCTCTTTATAGATTGTTCACTCTCATTATACAAGTTTTAAAGTCTTAGAACTGGTGGAGGTGAACTCTCAAGATTACAAGTAGTGATTTCACTATAATCTCAAAAAAAAAATTTGTTCACTTTTTATGTCCCACAAGCAAAGAACTAGGGGGTATTTATCGGCCTCAATTTGTGTCAAAAATGGAGCCAAAAAAGTCTTGTCCTGAATTTTCGAGGTACTGGTGGCACCATCGCCCGTCCTTGGCGGTACCACCGCTAGTGGCCTATGATAGTAGGCGGTACCACTACGTAGTCTTGCGATACTATTGCCATACAGAGTCTCGGCTATTGGACCTGGGCGATACCGCCGCCTGACAATTAATAACTGCCAGTGGTACCACTGCCCAAACTCTTGGGAGACTGAGCCCTCGACGGTTCCACCGCCCAATATGGCAGTGCCATAGTTAGACAAGATTTAACACACTATTTGGGCCAACAGTCCGACCGAAACCAATTCGGATTTGAGCCGAGTTGGCCCCTAACTGAGTTAGTGAGATTACCTCCCAATCCTAACTCTAATTACACCAAAACAATGATAATTAAAACATCTACTGAAGCAAGTAAGTTTGGTAGGTCAAAAGTTCTTTCAGCGAGCTTCCGACGATCTTCCAGCGGACTTTTGACGAACTCTCAGCGATCTTCCAACAGACTCCCAACAAGCCCTTGAACTCTTAACGATCTTCTCGGCAAACTCCAACGAGCTTCTTTGGTGAGCTTCGATCTTCTCAATTAGCTCTAGTGAACTTTTGACGAACTTCTTGGGGAACTCTCGACGTACATTTTGGTGAGCTCCCAACGAACTTCTCGACAAATTCCGGCAACACTCCCAATGAACTTTCAGCGAACTCCCAACGAACTCTCAAACTCTCAACGAATCATCCGATCTTTGATTTCAGTACAATATTTGTTTAATGCCTTTATCATAGTTAATCCTGTATACTTTTCTCAATTTATAGATTAGATCAATTTATCAATTGATTTCATTATGAAAATCTGAGATGCGACAAATATATCTTAACTAATTAATTAGGGTCATAATATCTAACATTTTTCACCTAGTCCATTAATTGATAAGATACAAAAGGTTCAAAATTGAAATAAATAAAATAAAAATTATTTAAAATAATTTTATCTAATTAGATTCAAAAGTTTTAAAAATTATTTATATACATAAGAATTTAAAAATAAGTAAATAAGTCTAATAAATATAATAATAGCATATTAAGTTTGATGAGCAATGCGAGTCATAACGATTGTATATTATCAATGTCATGCTTCATTTTATGTACCACAACAATGTTAGTTTTTTATAAAATAGCTCAAAAATACTTTTACAATCTATCTTATCAAAACAATCCTATTATTCACATTCAACTACATATATAAGTGTGAATAGGATGATATAAATAAATAACTTTAATTATGTAAATAAAAATATTAATTATAATGTCCACTAAAATATGTATCAATATATCTTTTATTGCTTGCTCACAAACTCAATCATAAAAATATATTCTTTCGAATACTTTAGGCTATAAAGCTTTAATGTACAGATCAGCAATCAATACGGTAGAATTCATATTCTTAGTTAACACTAAGGATTATAATTTTGAAGTGTACTACTTAATATAGGTGGTACATACTAGTCCGAGAGCCTCTCGTCATGCGGACAACCTACTATTGAGTGATACCAAAATTTTAGCCCTATATTAAGTGATAATAATCAAAATTTTGACTGTTACTAACTTGTACCATGTGATATTAGTCGATTTCAATTATTACCGACTTGTACCAAGTGATAACGGTTGAAATCAATCATTATCACCTTATATCAGTTTTCAAATGGTTAATTTGATTATTGGAGACATCTTAAAGGGTCTTTAAACCCTTTCCTCCCCTCTTTCTTAATTTATTTTATTCTTAGACTCTCTTAAATCCTCTCAAACTTATTTTCACTCATAATCTCTTTTATTCTCATCTTTTCACTCTCCTAAACTCAATAAAGTAAGATTTATGAATTTAATCAAATTTAGGAGGCTAATTTGGAAGAATTAAGAGGAAAAACTTTTTACTCAAAAGGTATGCATTCTCTTTTTATATTTTTATTGATTTATGAGATGATTAAGCATGTTCTATATGATTTATAACTTAATGTCTAATATATTGTTTGATATATTTTTGATGATAGAATAGTATTAATTATGGAGTAATTAAGGTCTTTAATATTATGATTAATGTGTTTAATATTGATTTATTTAAAATTAGACACTTAATAGGTCAAATATTTATATTTCATGTATATTAAGTATTGGATCATATGTTTATAATGGTATAATAGGTTTAATTAAGTTTTAATAAAATTTATTAATATTATGATTAGTGATCTTAATGATGTTTTAATAAAACTATGATCGATATTTGATCAATTCAATATCTTTGATACCTATTAGGGTGTTTGACATATTTATAGTATTGAAAGAGATAATTAGTAGATAATTAATTATGTTAATAGTTTGATTAGTATATCTAATAATGATTTTATCATAATTTAACCTATATTAGATAATATATATTTAATACTTCTTTTATATGTTTAACATGTTTATGGTGGTAAAGTAAAGTTAATTACATTTTAATAATTTTTTTAATATTATAATTAGTAGTTTTAATGATGATTTAATCAAAATTTATTCGATATTGGGTTAGTTCAATGTCTTTTAATATTTATTAGAATGTCTGATATATTTATAGTATTGAATAAAAAATAATTAATAGTTCATTAATTATATTAATAGTATAATTAGTGTATCTAATGATAGTTTCATCATAATTTGATCTTTATTGAATAAAATTATATATTTTTATGTGTTTAACATGTTTATGATGGTAAAATAAAGTTAATTAGGTTTTAATAATATTTTTAATACTATGATTAGTAATTTTAATGATGATTTAATCAAAATTTGATCTATATTGGATCAATCAATGTCTTTATTATCTATTAGGGTGCTTGACATATTTATAACTTATTTGGTTTAAATTTAGTAGGAACATGACAATAAAAGAATAGATATGATGATGCTTGGGCTCATGCCTAAAAGATAGATAGGAATCATTATCATTGACAATGTATTTATTATGACTACATTAGTAAGGGTGGAGGAATCACTTGGGTGAATATATATTTGGGTAGTGGGTATTTCGATATTGTAAAATGCAAGAAGGTTCTGACGGAAGTCTCTAAATCACTTCAAAACAATTTACAACGAGCACGAGAATATACAATAAAAAAGAAGACAAGAGCAAAGGAAAAATACTATAGGGCTATGCAACAACCAATTTGTGATGACTATGAGAGTCATGGCAATAAAATCGCCTCGAATCTCAAAACTAATATTCGTGCATCATTGGAGTATCAGTATATATATATATATATATATATATATATATATATATATATATATATATATATATATATATATATATATATATATATGACAAGCAATGATATATCGACGATCTGACTCACAATAGGAGTATGGCGAGGCGATGACAATGGATTCATACCACAAGAAATCCAAAAGTTGACCAGCATGAGTCAACCAACTATCCCTCCTCATTTAAGTCGAAATAGTAGTATGAGACATGATATGCTTCATGATTTTATGAGAGGTCGTCATAGGAGATCCATATCAGATATTATTGATATTGATTCGCAACCCTATTCTCTATAAACAATGAAATAGGCATGGATGGATTGACGATGCATATGAAAAATAAAAAAAAGTGAGACATTGAGAAGGTAAATTCAAATGGTTTAACTTCTACAGGATTTCAACAAATACAACCTAAAGTCTATATTATCAAAGCATAGTCTCTTTTTTTCAAAAGTCCAGTAAGGAGATTTCAATATCGAGAGAGATCTACACATCGAGAGAGATCCACAGCATGTATTTAAATGAGAATGTGATAGAACTAAATGATTAGATCAAATCCTTAAGGAAACAATAGGATGAATATGGGGTGACACTAATATGTGATAGTTGGATAAAACCAATAAGAATGAGTATTATTAATTTTTTTATTTATTACAATAGATGGGTGATATTTCATAAGTCAGTTAATAGTTCTGATAAGATTTAAGATACAAACTATATTGAGAACTTGATGGATATAGTAGTAAAGGAGATTAGACCGTACATTATCCAAATAGTTATCGAAAATAGAATAAATTTCAAGAGGATCAATTTATAATTGATAAAAAAAGAAAAAAAAATATTATTTTAGTCTCCATGTGTAACTCATTGCATGGATCTAATGTTAAAGAATATTAGCAAGCTACCACCAGTAAAATCAAGTGTGTAGCTCAAGCATAATTAATTATAAAGTTTATATATGCAATATTGGGTCCACACTTTAATGCAAAAGTATATAAATGATGAGATACTTTGACTTAGAGTCATTTAGTTTGCTACCAATTTCATTGCCTTAAAGTCATTATAGCAAAAGAGGCAGGGCCTCAAGGCAATAGTCATCTCCTAAGAATGATCTAATTCTAGGCATTCAAGATTGAACGATGTAAAGATGGAAAAGACCATTCTTTCTTCTAAATTTTGGAAGATTATGATGAAAATCATAAAAGGTATGGAACCATTTTATATTGTCTTTTGAAAGATAGATATGGATAAGCATCTATAGATACCTTATTTTAAACATATGCTAATTATAACAAGAGAGGAGGTTAAGTATTTAAAAATGATTTTAAGGTCGATCAATACTTACAAATCATTAATCATATGATTGAAGTTCATATAGACCAAGATATCCATAATTCAAGTAAATTCATATTTATTATAATTTAATTTATATTTTTTTATTATATAAAAATTTTCTATTAACAAAATTATATCTTATAACGTGTTATCTAAATTCAACAATTCAATTTCAGTATACTCTTGGAACGCGAAATGATTTACTATCGACACTAAAAAATATTATATTCCTATATATTATAGAGGACCGATTATTCCAAGATACAATTAGTTCATTCTCTTATGTTGTAACTATATCATATTGTTACACTATGGATCGTGGGAAGAAAAAATTACACATATTGATTATCAACCATATTTGATATTAATTATTTATTATGCTAATAAAGTCTTATTCATATCTTTTTGTAATTGAGTGATAGCTATAATTTAGAAGGGATGGATTAAATTTAAGGAAGATTGTTATTTGTATACTTTTACAAATAATGACATCTAGTGGCTGCGAATGTAATTAGTCAATGTTTGAATTGATTCACATGAATGTTCGTAAGAGACTATCATATGAACAGTTAGACAAACTGGTATATATCTATTATAACATGCAATTAATATTACAGTGTGCTAAGTTGGACAATAAGTTAGAGGAACCAGAGATTGAACCCATCGACCTTCATTTCTACAACGAATATTTAGAGCTAATGTTAGAGTGGATTGAAGTGGCGGAGAAATAAGATGATCCTCTACTTAATGAGCTGGGAGATCCTCAATGTCTTTTGCATTTTATCATTGAGGCAATAGAAGAAGAGGAAGCATATCTCCATTAGGAGAAAAATCCCCCTCAGTCATAGCGTGATGGAAGGAGTCAAACAAGATCGAGTCAAATTGTTCTATGAACTAGAGACACCCAATTGTCATAATCATTCACCCAACATATGAAGGCAAAGTAAGGGAAAAAACAATAATATCAATTATACCATTAGAAAGAATCGAGTCAGGTGATAAGACACCTTCACAATCACATTCAGCAACTCGCTTGATCCAGAGACATGGCAGCAATGTGGACAGTAGTATCTCGACCAATGATGACGACGATGTTGGGAGTCGTTGGTCATATCTACATATTTGAGGGTGGTCATGGATTGAGGAATAATATTTTACATATGTTACCTAAGATTTAGATCATAGAACTTAATGAGATATTAGTTAAGTTTATGTAATGGAAGGAAAAATCAGTAGATGATTTTCAACAGATGCAATAGAGCCTATATGACATAGACATAGAAGGCAAAGTAAAGGGGAAAGCAATAGTATCAACTACACCATTAGAAAGAATCGAGTCAGGTGATAAGACACATTCATAATCGCATTTAACAAATCGCTCGGTCCAGAGACATAGCAGCGACGTGGATAGTAGTGCCTCGACCAATGATGACAATGATGTTCTGAGTCGTTAGCCCTATCTATATAATTTGAGAGTGGTTATGGATTGAGGAATAGTATTTTACATATGCCACGTAAGATTTAGATTATGGACCTTAACGAGATATTAGTTACGTTTATGTATGGAAGGGAAAGCTAGTGGATGATTTTCAACAGATGCAACAGAGCTTACATGACATAGACACAGAACGAAGCTCATCGTATTCACGGTCATCATATTATGGAGAATCTTACTATTAGTAGTATAATGATAGTTGATCATATTATGGAGAATCTTATGGCTAACAATAATATGGTGATAATTTGTCATATCTCTCTGAGCAACAGTATGATACGGAGTAGCAAATCAATAGCGAAAGTAGAAGTTCTAATATTCACTAATACATGCCTTAAGAACCACCTTGGACGCATGTGATTCATAACAATCAACCTACGACTATCACCATATTAATGCACAATGACATACGCTATATCAATATACTATGTCATCGGATCAATTTCAAGATTGGATCCGATAAATATATCATATTGATATATAGATATATAGGATTGAAGACCCCAATCCACCACCCACGGAGGTCTGTTGTTTATTTTAGTAGTAGAATCAGGTATATCTATACGTAATTACTTAATTTATTTGAATCTTAAAATTTAAGTTGTATAAAAAATCTAATAATTTTAATTTTTTTTATATAATTCAATATTAATGATATGGAACGAATCGAAATTGTGATCGAGGCTACTTTTGAAAATCCAAAAAAGGTATATGGTATTATTTTTATCTAATTTATATTAGTTTTATTAAAATTATACTAAATATATATTTATTTTTAATCTAAAAACTCTATCCTAATTATTTTTATTTTTTAGATATTTTCGAAAAAAATTTATGCTTATTTTAGGTATATCGCTTAGTACGCCTGCTATCGAGCAAGACTCGGGATGCTGGTACGGATCCATGATAATTAAAAGTATCCGGGGTTTCATCTTACACTCAATAAGCTACGTAAGCAAACTACCTCCCGCCTCTCCGCTGCCATCCGATGTCCTCTTCCAGTCTCGTCTCTCTTCACCGTAGCAATGAAGCTAGAGATTTCTTTCAAGCTGCTCTCTTTCCCTCTGCTCTTCCTTCTCCTAATCGCCTCCGCATCTGTTCTTCCAGACTCGGGCAATGAGCCCTATTGAAAGGCCCCTTTCCGCCCGATAGACTTGCTCCCCCTCCTCCCGCGGAGAGCAGCATGGCCCCTTTTACGATCGTTCCGCAGTGCTGTAGACCTCCTCCCGACCTTCGTTGGCGCAGCCTCATCCCCCGTGAGTGATCTCATCTTGAAAGGCGCATGCTTTTACAAGAACACCGCATGGATGGAGTTTCACAACAAAAGCCAGTCCCGTTTCGGCGGCGGCACCCTCCATATCAAGGTCTAGAGAGAGCAGTCCTCCCTCTCCAAAACCCTACTTATTGGGATTTTTTTTCCCTTGCTCGTTGGATTCTAAGTAGAGTTTATAATTCGGGATTAGGTTCTAGGTAGTCTATGGTAAATTTCATCCGTTGTACGAGTAAACTAGATCATTAAATCGAGTTAGTGTTTCTTAAGAAGAGCTATTTCGAGTTCGGATAGGAGAATTCCACAACCTAAGTTGGGAAGCAAAGAAACCCGTTATTAATTGGACAAAGATTCTTATTTTGGTGGGTGTTTTAAGGCTCTTTTGGTGGAAATTATGTTCTTGGAGTTATCAGTATGTCATTCTTGAAATGTACTGCGAACTTCCCCGATTTTGATAGACTAAAGCTACTGAATTCGGGTGAAAGACTATAACAGTAGAAACTCAGGTTTTGATACAGTAATCATCGGTATCCAATTTGGTGAAAAGAATAACTTTGGGTAGGGAGGCCATTGTTGCTTGAAAATTGAAAAGGAAATCTCTTGATCTTTCCTTTGGATGTTTTGGTGTGAGTAAATTTCTGTTGTTATGTGGAATTTCTCTTTGTAGTGTTCTCCCAGCAACATTGAAAAAAAAAAGGCTATTTTTCTGGTTCTGGTTTAGGTTTCTTGGATGGTCTATTAGGCAAAATTACTCAGGTTTGTATTGTGGTGCTTATTAGAAAGTGGGTTTTTTGGGTTTGCGTAGGAATTTTCTAAGTATTTTATAAAAGATCTCACTATTTTGGGATACTAGGTGTTCTTTTAAGTACCTCAGAAGTGGGATGCCTTATGGATCTTCTTTGTGGCTTATAGAATGTTTATTTTTCGGATGTTTCGGGTACTTAATTGAGATTAGGATTTTTTGGTGTTAGGTGGGGTTAATCTTGTTGCTTTTAATGTTTAGACTCCACTCATCCAGAACCTAAGAAAGTCAATTGGGACGAAGGTGTATATTAGTAACCTTTCTAGAGTCTCTCCATTTGACCTATAGGAATGCTTCTTGCATTGTAACCTTGGATGTTACGCTGAAAGTTTGATTGTTTGGTTTATGTAGAGATGGAGATTCTTGTTAACAATTTTGTATATAATATTTTCATTTGACTTACATAAATCTTTCCTGTGGGATACATTTGGCTTTATGTTGTAGGTTGTGTCATGTGGTTTTGCTGCACAGGTGTGTCTTCTTTCTCCTTTTGGTGTTGTGAAATTAACAAACTTATGCATGTGAATGCTTGAATTGCGGTGAGCTTTGAACGATAGGTAACATACTTTACTTTCCAGAATGAGGCTTTGGAAAATGGCCGATATGAGTATTGAATGCATTTCCTCTTTTATGGTGTGCCATAGAACAAAATCTTTCACTCAGGACCTCATTTGAAGTCCTAACTTTAGGCAGCTTTTATTGTGTTTTCCTTTGTTGCTTCTTAGTTTGGATTTACTGTTACATTATCTACTGAACTAGATAGGATGGCTCTCCACAAAGGTTGTTACTCCTGCTTCATCATCAGGACATGACTAAAGTTGACACCTTTTTAGGACTTCTAGCAAGATGCAACCTATTCTGTTCTTTTTGATACTTTAATAAATGTTAGTCTTATATGGAGATTGTATGTGTATCCCATTTCTAAATTTGCTTCAAGTTTGTTTGTGTAGTCAAACTGGCAAATTGATGATCGATTTATATCAAGTGTTCATCATTGGAGTCTTAGATAGGAGGTTCACTATAATTCAGCAAACTGTTCTTATTGTAAACTTTTGTAGAGCAATATAGCTGGATGTTTATCATTGGTCGAATGGGTTATAAATGAGATCATGGCTGAGAGGGGAAATTATAGTAGCAGCGACAGTTGAAATGCTTTGGAAAACTAAATCTACAGATTTAATCATGGTTGGCCTCATCAGTCATGGGCAAGTAGCTGCAATGTTTGTCATCGCAGGGTTTCTCAAACTGAAGAAGAGCAAGAGTTGTTATCTGAACATACTGAATGGTGCACCATTTTAAAATCAGAATTGCCACCAACACAATTATTGACATGGGCATATGTATTGACATGGGCAAATATTGTATATCAAAGGAATCTTCTCCCGTCCACTGATCCTCCTCTTGGATATCCTAAAAAGAAATTTTTCGCTTTCTTTATTGTGTCATTTGAGGAAGGATCTAGGTGTCATTGCTTTTTTATCTGCGAGTATTTTACTCAGTTCTCTTTTCCTTTTTATCCAGACCAGCAATGCCCATAGGTAGACATGCATGGATCTTTACATCTTTGTTACTCCATATTGTGTGACTTGGGATTTCCACTTTTTGTCTTGTGAACACACCCTTAATTTTCCTCAGTGGGAGGGAGAAGATGAATATGAATATGTAAGTTGTTTACTTATCTTTTACATTAGATATATATATGCACACAAATACATGTGTATGCGACACAACACACACATATATGCATATTCTCTGATTCTACTTAAGTTTGTGTTTGTTATTGTTTCTGAAATCAGGTGAAACATAATGGAATGTCAATTTTCCTTTTGGAATCCGGGATGATTGGATCTCTTCGGGCTCTATGGGATGTTTTCCCTTATTTACAAATGCTGGATGGGGTGAAAGTTCAAATCTTGCTTTCCTCAAAAAGGACATGGGGGCTACATTTGAGGAGTGTCTGCAACCACGGATTTCAAGTATCAATGTTGATGATATTCACTCAGGAGACTTCCTGGTTAATTCGTGGGCATTGGGGTGGCTTCAAAACTTTAGAAAAGTTGGTCACCGGTTCTTATGCTGGTCATTCTGTAGTTTGCCTTAAAGATTCAGAAGGAAACCTTTATATTGGAGAATCAGGTCATGGAAGTGGGAAGGTTAGATCTGATTTGTTGCTTTTATATTGCAAAATTGTTCCATGCTTTATCTGTTTGAATGTTTCATATATATATGTTACAAAAAGATTATAGGTAAGGAATCTTCCTTTTAGCTAGATATCTTTACAAGAGAAATTTCCCATTGTCTTTTTGAACTTTTAGTTAATTGTACCTGAGTAAACTGAGCTATATCATGGAGTGCATAGATTGGACGCACCAAGTTTGACCATGATCTCCATATCAATCATTCTTTATTTTAATGAAATGGTATTGGCATGTGTTTAGTTTGGTAACATCATGATTTTCTTAATATGTTCTGGAAACTTATTATGTGAAAGTGCAACTACCCTATTTGTTCTATGCTGTCTTGTTTGAGAAAAATTCTGTGATAGTGGATTTAGAAGGAAATTGTACTGTGCATAAATGCATTCAGAGCCACCATCATGACCTTCCTGATAAATAATAAAAAGTTTACCATTTAAGCCTACTTTTTTTAATGTACATTGTTTGAGTTATGCTTTTTAGAACAACAATGAAAAGAGTTCACTTTCTATAAGATGATTTCAGCATTTGTTAGTTAAATTATGAGAACGAATATCTATACCTTTGTGGTTATTTGGTCTGGACAATCTGAAACCTCAAATCATGTGGACAAGGAACAGTTGGATGCTTCATGGAAATATTTGGATGTATTTAACATGTATCCTGCGGATATTGGGTTGGTACCCATTATGAATGTACAACAAGCAATTCCAAGACCTTCTTTCCTTCATAAATTCGCTCTGAGAAAATTGATAACTAATTGAGACTTTGTACAATTAAGATTAACATAGGGAGAATTATTAGAACGAAACTAATTATTTCTTTTGATATGTAATGTGATAGTTCATCAACAACACCAATATGCAAAGTTCTGTCTTGTGCTTGATATAGAGGTACATGGCTTATGGTTTATGTTAAGAGACTTACCTTGCATCAACTGCTTGGGAGCACTCAGCCAGTGACAAACCAATATTGTTTTAGATGTCTATGCATGCCAGAATTACTCTATTTATTTTCATATCTATACACGTGTCTAGTGCTTGTTCTATTTGTAGACTAAAAATTCAGTTGGATTTTCACATTGGCTAATCATTAACTAAGATGACAAGCTGGATACAAACCCCTTGTTGATTTCTTGATATCAGCAAATCTAATTAAAGTACAATGAAAATATAGAATTCAGTTGAGAAGATAATTTAGTGGCTGTCATAAAAAGTCGTAAGAGTATATTCTAATCGTCCATTCCATTAAGACCACAGAAGGGACAGAAAATTTCTTGAGCCATGTAGATTGAAATTCTTACAGTTTCAAGATTGTATCATTACTGTTGCCATATTTATTGACTTAAAAAATCTGACATGACATTTATGGGTTCTGTGCAATGCGTCAGTCGTAGAATAGTAGTTTTTTTGCAATACCTATCAATGATTGTACTTAATTACTTTGATGGATCCAGCCGGAGGAAGAAAAAGATGATGACATACCTATCAATCGTTGTACTTAATTACTTTTTACAGGGAAATGACATAATAGCTATTCCACCATGGGATGAATGGTGGGAATCTGAACTCAAGAAAGATGAATCAAATCCTCATATTGCATTGCTTCCTCTCCATCCAGATATGCGAGCTAAATTCAATAATACTGCAGCATGGGAGTATGCAAAATGCATGTTGCATAAGCCTTATGGTTATCATAATGTGATCTTCAGTTGGATAGATACTATAAGTGGGAATTATCTGCCACCACTGGATGCACATGTGGTATGATATTGCTAATTCCATCTTTTGAAGCCTTATGTTCTAATTTTTATTTGCTTATGTGCTTGCTTTTATCGATTATAATACTGTTAGGATGTTCAAATAATTATCGCGTCTTGTACTCATTGTCACACGATATATTTGTCATTGGAAACTCTTCTGTACATGCCAAGATTAGCAAGTTTTTTGAAGCTTGTCATAGTTCTTTAAATTCTGTAAGAGGTTGCAGTCAACTGATCTTTTAAGTGCAGTTATTAAATGGAAATATTCTTGAGTCTTTGATTGTAACTGGATTTAGTCATCATATGTTATTTTTATAATTCAAATTTACTTGCAATCAAATCTCAATGGTCGGAAAAGATATATGTAGCTGACTGCAAATAGTTGAGACAGTTTATTGTTTTTTATATGCAAGAAATTGTTTGATTTATATAATAGTGCCATCTTCCATTGGCTTATTGGTTACCTGTTGAATATGGGATGTTTTGTTCTCTGTAGCAGAGTTTATCATTCTCCTTTGTTTTAGACTTCCTCAGTTATACAGATTGTTGGATGGTTGTGATGATCACATAAGATTTAAATTCTACCTTTAACACTTGTTATCAGTATTCCTTATAATCTTTTAGGCAAGTCTGCCTATAACTTTAAAATGCTTCAAGTTCAGTATCACCAATCCAAACATCATATCAATTTCTGAACCAAATAGGGATGCAGTCTTGTCAGCCACCAGTTGTTATCAATGGAAGGGATGAACATTGGTTTCTTGGAGATCTGTGATCAGCATTTGCTAATTGGGTACTTCAAATTGACAGATCCAGGATTCAGCCAAAATGAATTTAACATATGAGTGAAAAGAAAAAGATTACCCCTTCGAGATGCTTTTTCAATCTTGGTGCTATTAGATTTCCTAACTTATTTTATGTCTTGATTTATGAAAAGAATTGTTTATTTGATTTTTAACTATTTTTATTTGCTTTTGTATGATGACAATAATTAGATATACTTTGTATTATGTTCTGAAATATTTATTTGTGTTAGTCAAAGTAGATATGCATTTTCTTTAAAATGTTTTATCAGGAAAGTCACCTACAGTGGAGACAAAAGCAAGTTTTCTGGTGTTCTTCTGTGGGGGTGTTTTTTTATAATCTAAATTATGTCTGTATGAGGGTGGTCCTTCTAAGGAGTTTGCTAAATGCTAATTTGATGTGGTGGCTTCTGTAATGACCATGTGGACTAGGCTTCAGCTAGCCACGTTGGGCAGATAGCTCATTAGTTCAGTCCATAGTGGGCTTTAGTAACCTACAGCTCATTTTTCATAGCTAAAACCTTAACTCATAGGTGGGGTGGCAAAAGCAGAAAAGGTGGACAGTGGTAGCTATGAAACGGGCAAAAAAACTACAGCAGCTTGGTTCAAAAAATAAGAAGGAAAGGGAAGAAGATAAGGGTAATGCAGAGACTATTTTTCAATCAACTAGGCAGTGTTATCACCTCAGGTCAAATCAGATTTACAATGAACTCTTGTTATGATTACTTGGGGAGATTTTGGATATTGTGCATAATCACATAATCCTTGTATCCCAGCTATTCTCTTGTGATTGTTTCGTGGGTTTTGGGGAAGAGACTTTGAGATTTATATATTCATTATTTTTATAGTAGATTTTCTCTGGTTTGTCCCATGGTTTTTACCCTTCACGTTGGAGGGGTTTTCTACGTAAATCTTGGTGTCCTATTTGATTATTATTTTCATTTAATTTCGTTACGTGTTACGGCCTGCTTGTATTTGTTTATGTACAAAGTTCTCTTTTTATCCTATCAACTGGTATTAGAGCAAGGTTTTGTGATCGAATATGGAGCCGGTAGTATTTCTCATATGATTAGCTTGAATGGAAATAATTGGATGATATGAAAACCAAGAATAGAAGATCTTTTATATTGTAAAGATTTATATGAACCTTTACAAGGGGATAGTGCAAAGCCCACAACTATGACAGATGATGAGTAGAAGAGGTTAGACCGAAAAACGATTGAATTTATTCGACAGTGGCTCGATGATAGTGTCTTTCATCATGTTTCTATTGAAAGTTCTATATACTCTCTTTGGAAAAAGTTAGAAGGTCTCTATGAAAGAAGAACGACTAGCAACAAAACTTTCTTGATTAGAAAACTTGTGAATCTGAAATTTAAAGAGAGTGCTTCTATTGTTGAGCATTTAAATGAAATGCAAAGTATCACTAACCAGTTATCCTCTATGAAAATGTCTCTTGATGATGAGTTGCAAGTATTGTTACTTCTTAGTTCTTTGCTAGAAAGTTAGGAGACACTGGTGGTTTCCTTCAGTAATTCTACGCCAGATGGTGTTGTCACCATGAGTCAAGTAACAAGCAGTTTGTTGAATGAGGAGTTGAGAAGAAAGAATTTAGCAACATCTCAGATTGATTCACATGCACTTATTTCAGAAAATAAAGGAAGGTCAAAGTCCAAGAATAGAAACGGTTCACGCATGAGTAGAAGCAAGTCAAGATCAAGAAAAAATATTGTTTACTATAATTATGGTAAGAAAGGGTATTACAAGAATCAATACAAGCAACCCAAGAAAAACAAGAAAAAAGGAAAAGAAGTGGAGTTTATAGAGTCAAAATAAAATACCATAACTATAGTGCAGGATGGTGACTATTTGATTGTCTCCTTCTAATGATATTTTATCTTGTGTGTCAAAATCTCGAGTAGGTAATTGACACATGTGCTTCTTATCATGCTATACCACGGAGGGATTTCTTTGCTACCTACAGGTTTGAAAATTTTGGTGTTGTCAAGATGGGCAACTATGACATGGTAGACATCATTGACATTGGTGATATCTACATAAAGACCAACCTTGGCTGTAAGTTGGAGCTTAAGGATGTGAGACATGTGATTGACTTGAGACTGAATTTAATTTCAGTTGGAAGACTAAATGATGAAGACTTCGATAACAGATTTCACAGAGGGCAATGGAAGCTCAGTAAGGGTTCTCTTGTTATAGCTAGTGGAAAAAAATATCATACTTTGTACAAGTTACAAGCTAAAGCTTATGATGAGCAATTGAATGCTATACAGAAAGACTTTAGCATGAAGTTGTAGCATAGGCGATTGAGACACATGAGCGAGAAGAGACTACAAGTTTTTTCCAAGATAGAAGTATTGCCAGACCTCAAAGGTACACGTCTGAACCTATATATTGATTATTTGACTGATAAATAACATAAAGTTTCCTTTGCTAGTCTTGCTTTATCTAAAAAATGCATGCCTTGGATCATGTTTATACATATGTATATGGTCCTTTGAGGACAAAAACTCCTGATGGATCTATTAATGTTCATGACATCAGTGGTGTACTTTATTTTCTCACTTTTATGTATGACTTTTCTAGAAAAGTTTGAGCCTATGCTATAAAGATCAAAGATTATATTATTAATGTCTTCAAAGAGTTTCATACTAGAGTTGAAATGGAAACAGAAAGACAATTGAAATGCATAAGATCATATAATGGTAGTGAGTATATAGGATTGTTTAATGATTATTAGATGTCATATGACATCTAATATGAGATGACAGTTCTTGGTATACCTCAGCATAATGCAATTGCAGGGAGGATGAACCATACAATCATGGAAAAGATTATATGTATGCTTTCACAAGCCAAACTACCCAAAAAGTTTTGGGATAAGGCTTTGAAGACTGCCGTTGTTGTGATCAACTTGTCACCCAGTGCAACCCTAGATGGTGATGTTATAGAGCCTGCATGGTCAGGGAAAGAAGTTTCCTATAGACATTTGATCGTATTTAGTTGTCATGCATTTGCATATGTTTCATACAATAAGAGGTCTAAGCTGGATGGAAAGACAAAAGAATGTATTTTTCTTGGCTACTTACATGATCAATTTGGTTACAAGCTTTGGGATCTAGAAAAACAGAAGATATTTAGAAGCAGGGATGTGGTCTTCTTAGAGGATTAAACTCTTAAGGATTTGAAGGAGACACCAGCCAAGACTTCTACAGAAGGATTAACAAATTGTAACCTAGTTATTCCTCCAGTATATCAGGGTGATGGGGGAGATGTACCGGAAGATAGTGTAGAGCCTGATGTTGATATATTTGCAAGACATGTTGAGCAAGAAGAAGTTGGGGAGCAACTTCCTACAGAACCTCAGTTGAGAAGATCTTCTAGACAACGTCAACCTTCCAAAAGATACTCTACATATGAGTATGCGATGTTTACTAATGCAAATAAACTAGAGAGTTACCAAGAAGCAGTTGAAAAGTGAGCAGAAAAAGAAATTGTTAGTTGTTATGTAGGAAAAGATGGATGCTTTGTAGAAAAACCATACATATAATTTGGTACAACTACCAAAGGGAATGAAAGCCTTGAAAAACAAGTGATTTTTCAGATTAAAGACTCAAGAATATTGTTCTCAACCAAAGTATAAAGCTAGATTGATTGTGAAAGGCTTTGGTAAAAAAAAAGGTATTTACTTTGAAGAGATTTTTTTTGTTGTTAAAATATCTTCTATTCGTGTTGCTCTTGGTATTACTACTAGCCAAGACTTTGAGGTTGAGCAGTTAAATGTGAAAACAACTTTCTTTCATGGTGATTTGGAGGAAAAATTTATATAGAGCAATCAGAAGACTTTAAAGTCAAAGGTAAAGAAAATTTTATCTGTAAGTTAAGGAAGAGTTTGTATGAGTTAAAGTAAGCTCCAAGACAGTGATACAGAAAGTTTGATTCATTTATGACTGAAAATGAATATAAAAGAATGGCTTCAGTTCATGGTGTGTACATCAAACGATTTGATGAGGATTTTATTATTCTCTTACTTTATGTTGATGATATGCTTACTTTAGGAAAGATATACGTATAATTGATAGGTTGGAGAAGGAACTGAGTGAGTCCTTTGCAAAAAAGGACATGGGGCCAACAAAGTAAATACTAGATATGCAGATTTCTTGTGATAGAAAAAAAAAGAAGATTTGATTGTCACAGGAGAAATATATCGAGAAGGTATTGGAAAGGTTCAGTTTAAGAAATGCAAAGCCAATTGGTTCTCCTCTTTTAGATCACTTTAAGTTGTGCTCAAAGCAGAGTCCGTCAAGTGATGAGGAGAAGGAAAAAATATAAAATGTTCCTTATGCTTCAGCAGTTGGAAGTTTAATATAGCAATAGTATGTACGAGGTCGGACATCATATATGCAGTGGGTGTTACTAACAGATTTCTTGTAAATTCAAACAAAGAGCACTAGGCAGTAGTGAAGTGGATCTTGAGATATTTCAGAGAAAGCTTTAAGGTTTGTTTAAGCTTTGAACATGGACCACCTGTGTTGATAAGTTACACAAATGTAGATATGATAAGAGATATTGATACAAAGAAATTCACATCAGGTTTTGACTTTTGTAGGGGGGCTGTGTCATGACAATCCAAATTGTAAAGGTGTATTGCTCTCTCCACCATAGAAGCAAAATATATTGTTGCTATAGAGGTTTGCAAAGAAATGTTATAGATGAAAGAATTCTTACAAGAATTGAGGCTAAAATAGGATAATTATATAGTGCATTATGACAGCCAAAGCGTCATCTATTTGTGTAAGAACTCGATTTTTCATTCCAAGTCAAAGCATATAGATATCAATTACCACTGTATTCAAAATATACTTGAAGAAAAGTAATTGTAACTTTAGAAAATTCATACAGATAATAATGGAGTAGACATATTGACAAAGACCTTACCGAAAGAAAAGTAAGAGATGTGCCGATAGTTGGTCGGCATAGCTTCATATTGAGGAGTCATAGGACAACCTCCCTTATAGGCTGAAGGGGGAGGTTGTTGGGCAGACAACCCATTAGTTTAGCCCATAGTGGGCTTTACCCACAACCCATTTTTCATAACTAAAACCTTAACTCATAGGTGGGTTGGCTAGAGTAGAAAATGTGGGCAACGGTGGCTGCGAAAAGGGCAGAAAAACTACAGTAACTTAGTTCAAAAAAGAAGAAGGAAAGGGAAGAAGACAAGGACAACGCAGAAATTGTCTTAATCATGTAGACAGTGTTATTACCTTAGGTCCGATCAGATTTACAGTGAACTCTTGCTGTAATTACTTGGGGAGATTTTAAATATTGTGCACAATGATATAATCCTTGTATCTTAGTTATTCTCTTATGATTGTTGCTTGGGTTTTGGATAATAGACTGTGAGATTTGTATATTTATTATTCTTATAGTGAATTTTCTTTGATTTATCCCGTAGTTTTTACCCTTCATATTAGAGAGGTTTTTCATGTAAATCTCAATGTCCTATTTGATTATGATTTTTATTTAATTTTACTGTGCATTACAATCTGCTTATATTTTGTTCATGTACAAAGTTATCTTTTTATTCCATCCAGCCTGTGCTGCTAATTTGTAGAATGAAGCTCTGAACAAACGACTTGGAACCCAAGTTTATTATCTGCATCTTGTTGTGCATACTCTCCAAATCTTGCATACATGAATGCAGCTTTTTATGTTTGACAGATATATCTAGTGAGCTATGATTTTTTTTTTTCCCCTTCTCAATCACCATTTCTCTTATTTGACCTGATATACGTATTAGTGCAGTCCTGCAGAATGTAACCTGGACTTGAATTTTACTTTCAAGAATGCACTAATTAAAAGCTCTGTTGCAGGGTCTTGAGCTGCCTGGCATTATTGTTGAAGCAGAAAAGAGAGGAACATCTTTTGACAAGTTGTTGACAATTCCTGAGCAAGATGATTGGGTCTACACTGATGGAAGATCAACCTCATGTGCTGCCTTCATTCTTGAAATATATAAGGCGGCAGGGCTGTTCCATCCAATTGCCAGCTACATACAAGTATTCTGTTGTGTATTTGTCATCATCAAGGCTTCCCCCATCGATCTGCACAACACTTTTTGTTTTTTCTTGTTGTGTTAACAAACTGCACATAAATTATGCTTCTAAGACTTAGATAACTGTTAGTGATACATCTGAATCCTCATTCTGTGCATTCGAGTTGGATGTAATTCTTGATGCTAAGCAGATCAAAGATGCCTACACCCTCGACTTCTTCGAGAGCAACATGAGCCGCCTGCCGGAATGGTGCAACAAAGATGATGATGTGATACTCCCTTTCTGTCAAATTAAGGGCAGGCACCGCATGGAATTACCAGGTTACAACTCCATGCAGCCGTACCCACACATGAATGAGTTCCACCGTTCCACCAAACTCTGTCAGAACCAAGTATTGCTGAATCGTGATGCTCATCCCTTTTTTCCCATTCTTTCTTCATAATGTGTGTGTGTGTGTGGGATTAGATAGCAGATTAATTAAGTTAGATAAAGGCTCCTCTCGATGGGAACTGCTGTTTAGGGTTTAGATAAGAGGAAGCAATAACCAACATGTACGTGCTGGTAAAATTTATGCTGCTCGACCGAGGACTTGGACTAACAGCATGTAGCTGTGTGTTTTGGCAGAAGCTGCTTATTGCGTCTTGGCCATTGTTTTAGATCTGCTAGTTAACAAGCTTCACAAGGAATAAAATGAAATGTATAGATCTATTAAGAAATATAAAACAACAAGGTCAATTATTTTGCCTTCTGATCTTGTACGCCTATTTGTCAGAGAAGAAAGTTGACCTTAGCATAATCTATGTACGAGGGTTTACCTGCCTTGGTCAATGTATTCTACGTATTGATGATGCATGTTAACAGCACCAACTAACCGTGTCTTGAAACGATGGCCTCATCCCGGGAAGCGGAATCCTTTGCATCGTGTCTGAAATCGTGCCGTGGAGCATTTAAGGTTCTGGACGGAGACAGTGTGCCATGTGTAAGCTCAACGCACGAGAGGACGGTGGGAGATCCTCCGTGCCTTGCGGAGTGACATGAATCGTTCGGCCAGTTTAAGGTTCTGCGTAGAGACAGTGTGCCATGTGTCAGCGAAATGCATGGGAGAGCAGTTGGTGATCCCCTGTATCTTTTAAAACAGGGAATTCATTTCCGCAGGCGTTATCGCAGTTAAAATAGAGCGACGACTGCTACTCCTGTCCTAGCTGCACAGGGGATCCTCATCGACCCGCACGAGGATTGCATGAAGCGGCACTCGCCGACAAGGGAGAGAGACTGATTCCCGACGGCGTCCGGATGTCCTACAGGCGCCGCAAGAAGATACGCGCCGACTTGTGTTGCTGATGGTCGAGATGAATTTAGTACCGAATGCACGGCTGGGTGAAGCACCCGTCTCCTGGTTACTACTTGGAAAGGATCCCCACTCCAATGAAGCACCCGTCTCCAGCCCTTTCCTTTCCTATGGCCGCCGCTTCCCTGCACGCAGCTCCTTCCTCCGTTCTCCCTTATCTCCCGTAACCATCAGTCATTTTTCTTCTTCTGCCTCTCCTCTCGTTTCGCCCCGCCTTGCGCCATTTCACCGAAGTCAAGCTGCAATGGAGGGGGAAGGCGAAGAGGCGCACTTGGTGGAGGAAAGGGAGGTGGAGATGGTGGCCTTCACCGGCCCCCGCAAACCCATCTACAGAAAAGGTTGGTTCTTGACGCCCCTCGGTGTTCCATTTTTCCCTCGGAGGCGTAAAAGGCCCTCCTTTGTTGATCTCGATGATTCCATGGTGGTCTTCAATGGGTGGGCGTCCGTGTCGCCTAAGTGGAATCAGTGGGTTGACAAGCTGCGGCCCATTTATGGCGGGTTATGGAAGAAAGTTGGGATGTTTGATGCGATACACGCCTCTACCTACAGGATCAGGAGAGACTCGTCTTCAATTTTGGCGATCTCAGCGTTTTGGTGCGGGGATACCAGCACGTTCATGTTCCCCTGGGCGGAGGTCACTGTTACATTGGAGGATGTGATGATTCTTGGGGGCTTTCCGGTGGCCGGCGAGCCCATAAGGGGCCCTTTGCGCGGGGAGCTCAACGAGATCGAGGTGCAAATGACGGCTGAGCGCAAAAGTTTCAGTCGGTCCCCAAGCAAAAGGGCTAATCATAATCAGTGGATGATGCGTTACATGGAGGGCGAAGGTGACGAGTTAGAGCACATTGCGTTTCTTGCGTTGTGGCTGTCAAGTTTCGTCTTCCCCGCTCACTCTTTCAAGACTGTTACGCAGAGCGTGCTTCCTGTGGCCATTAGACTGGCACGAGGCGCGAGGATCGCCCTTGCGCCCGCAGTGCTTGCAAGCCTCTATCGAGACTTGGGGAAGGTGACGGATTATTTAGCCGACAGAGGTAGGCAAAAGGTGTCATCTTTGGTCGTATGGGCTCCTTTCAATCTACTTCAGATGTGGATTTGGGAGCACTTTGTGGCCTTGAGGCCTGCAGGGCTAAATGAAGTCAACGACTGTGAACCGAGAGCAGCAAGATGGCATAACGTCAGAAAGAAACTCAAGCTGGCATTATTGCGATCAGTTCTTGAATCGCCTGATGAGTTCCAGTGGCGTCCTTACACTGTTGGTTTGAGGAATTGGCACAAACCATGTTTCTACATGGACAAGGGGCTGTGGATTCATAGCGTTGAAACCCCAGATGTGGAGCTGAAATCCTTTGCCCAGTTCTTGAGGAGAAGCGAGCTAGTCGGGCTAGATTGCATTGAGCAGTATTCTCCACATCGGGTGGCAATGCAATTCGGGCTGGATCAGGACATACCCGGTTCCGTTGTCCGGACTAATTCGACCTGGGAAGCAGCATGGGAGAGCTATGACATATCCAGGAAAAATATTGTGTTCTATATCCCTCCCCAGCTGTTTGAATCAGATGTCACTCTCCAGTATTCAGTTTGGTGGAAGCAGAAGATTCGACCTCCTGCTACTGGCATGATTTGTAGCATGGAACAACCAAATAGTCCTTTGAAGAGTGTGAAAGTAATTGCAGGTAAAGTAAGGGGTGTTAAGAAGATGAAGTCAGTCCAGGTTTTAACTTTCGGCAAGAAAAGGACCGTGCAAGAGTGTTATGATAGTGACACCACACTTTCTCATTGGTTTGCTTGTAATGACAATCAAGAAAGCAGGGAAAACAAATGCATAAAAACTCAGAAACATTCATTAACATCTTCAGAGAAGCAAATGCGGCCTATTCGGGAACAAAAGTCAAATAAGATGCCAAAGCTATCTCAAAAGTTTCCAAAGGATATAAAACAGAATTCAAGTACCCAATGGCAAAAAAGCAAGAGGAAGCAAGCCAAAGAAGGATCTTCCACTGATCCATTGGATGAGGAGAAGCAACTCAAGAGACGGACTGCTGGAGAATATGCATGTGAGCAGATGCTAATTAAAAACAGCAGAGAAGCTCTTCAACATGCACAATCAGAATTCTCAATAGAACTTACAGAAGTTACCAAACAAGAGGAAAATTCAACAAAAGGCAAACAATCAAAGATTCATGTGAAATTCAAGAAGTTAAAGCATGAAAACACTGAAGGCAAGGAGGGTGAGGGGTTGACTGAAGTTACTGAGATAGAAGATGTGCGAAAAATATACCTCAAGGAAGAAAATTCCCAGGAAAAAGAGGTAGAGGGAAAAAATGCTGGAGAGCGACAGGTTAAAAACTTGAACAATGAAAATGCGGAGGATGAGGAACATAAGGCATTTGTTGATAAAGTTGATAATGAAAACGTTGGAGAAATGCAAATTAAAATGTTAAAGAAGCAAAATTCTGCAGACAAGAATGATAAGGCAATTATAAGAAATGTTTACAGAGATTCTGGAGAATCCTTATTTGACCAGATACTGAAAATGGTACCAGAAAAAACTCTTCCTCTGGAACAGGAAGAGAAACTGAAACAGAGAAGAGGAATGAAATTTTCACCAAAAGCTGAAGAATCAGTGCACGAAATGGAGATAAAAGAACTCAAGAAAGAAATTGCTGCAATAGAGGCAAGAGTCATGGCCCTGGAATCACTGGCTGAGGTTCATACCTAGCATAATAACACCTAGTTTGTGCTTTCCTTAGTAGTTAGTGTACTGAAAACGAGATGCTATACTTGTTTTGCTGACTAACATTTAGCTAATCAAATGCTTTTAGTTTCTTCAACTACATGAAATGTTGTTTGATAGTAAACAATCTTTATATGCTGAATATTTGATGATTAAAGTTAGAGACACGATGCTTCTTAAGTGCAAATCTTGTAGTCCTGCTAAATTGCACAGAAGGCCTGTTATAACATATTGTGCTTGTAGAAACAACAAACATATAAAAAAGGCTTCTGCATCTTGCAGGCTGTTGTGGTTTTGCAATGTCCTAAATGCTAAATTCCCTGCATGGTAATGCTATATGCAAATATTGGAAAGAATTATGATTTTTGATGGATGAATAAGTTTCCTACAGATTTCTTCAATGTGCCAGTGGCAACACAGCATCTGAAAACTACCTCATGCAGAAAATACATGAAATTGGTCTCATTATGAATTTTAATCTGCAGGCCTGAGTTTGCTTAAATATAATATCAGCGGGACTCTTATCTCGTACTCCTAATGAATGCATCATCTTTTGAGACTTGTATTTGTTGTTTTATAACATTGGGGCAAGTCAACACCTTTCTTGCATGCCATTATATTGTGTCGTGCCTGTTGGCATGCCTTTACGTCCACTTAGATCAAGTTATAAAATTAACCTAGCCACATGTATATATATATATATATAGTACTCAACTACTCATCATATAGTATGCATCGACATTGTCATGTGTCACTACTTTTCTAGCATGGTATGTTCCACTTTATGCTGATCGACATGGCAATCCTTAGAAGGTGCGTCTGCAGCGTTCATATTCTTATTGTTCACTTAATTGTGGCTTTCTGTATCTTCAATTTTGTACCCACATGGCATCACCCATGTAGACAAGGAAATAAAAATAATAATAGTAAGCAACTCTGGAGACTAAAGTTCTTTTCTTAAGAAGAAAGATCACGATTGTTCTATTTGTTCTGCAAAGGTGCAGAGCGTCATGGTAAGAATTTAGCCAATCAGCTTGCACCTTAGGCTGGTGCTCTGTTGGATCACCATTCAAGGAGAAAAGACCTCATGTGACCTGGCTGATTAGAACATTTTCCGTGCAGAATAAATATGCAAAGTAGTGCAACTTGTTTTATGGAATGTCTCTAAAGAGACAATGTGCTGCACAATTGATGGAGCAAACGAACAGAAAATACTATCAATGCATTTAGTAATTTACTGGTTGATCTAGTGAACAAGTTGATTAGCCTGCTATAATTATTAGCAACTGACAATGTCATCAACTTGACCTTATCATTCTTCAATGTATCTAGTATTGTATCCTAGATTATGTCCAGAAACTGTATAACTCGACCGTGTCTAGATTTTGTCCTTTTCTAATTCCATCTTTTTTCCTGAAGAAGATATATATTTATTTACTCGTAATCCTGAAGAAGACATGCTCTAAATGGGTATGGATGTACTTTAGAAAGACTAAAGCTGTAGTGACACCACAATGATATTTTGCTTATGCAGTTTACTACTACATTTGCAAGACGTGCAGCACCCAATAGTATGTGTTCTTGATAAACAGTAATGTTAAAAATGTGAGAGATGCTGTCCCAGAAAGGATCAGATCTTTTCATGCACTGCTCTGTCAGCTTTTCATGGAATCCTGTTACATATAAATGCTTCAGGTAGCTTGGCAGGCCTTTCTAGGACAGCTGGTCAAGTGTTGGGCATTCTGAATCTGCAATGTCTCCAGAGATGCAAGGTTTATCAGATCACTTGGCAATTCAGTTAGATTGTCACAGTCGGTGATTCTTAGTTCTTTGAGTGAGGTTAGCTTCTGGAACCACTTCTCTTGTTCATCAGTAAAAGATACAAGGGAGCTGCAATAAATAACATCCAGTCTGTACACTGAGGAAAGACTCTCAGCTGGAAGGCAATCAGTGAGCAGTGAGATGTTATCTATGCTAAGTTTCAGAATCGATGAATTATCTTTGGTTTCACATGAGTCCCAGATATCATCAGATAGAATAACTTGTGGCTTTTCATGTGATTCCCAGGTAGGATCATCTGAGAGCACAACATGAAGTTTCTCAATCAAAGTGGGCATAACAAGTGATCCTCTTAACTTGTGGCAACGATTGATCTGTAGCCTACAGAGGCGAGGGAATAATTGATGGCTTGTCTCTATTCCTGACCACTGCCTCCATTCAATCATGTCACTCAACAGAAGCTCCTCCAGTGAGGGGAATGTTGTAGCATTGTCACCATAGAATCCAGGGCCAATATGCTTTACAGCTTTTAGAGATTTTAGATGCAGAATTCTGAGGAATGGTAGTAACCCAAGTGGTGGCAAGGCTTCCCAACCCTGGCAACCCTCTAGTTCCAAATGTTCAAGATTGGATAACAAGGTATGGTTCAGCCAACTTGGAGATTTGATCCCCATATAGCCTGTGATTCTCAGCTCAGTGAGGTTGGGATGTGGCTGAAGAGCTTCAAGTACCTCTTCATGCTTGTCAGGGTTATTGTCTCTTCTCTCCAATTGTCTCCAGAACAAAAGCAATGCATTAAGGTGCTCTTTGTTATCCAACCTGGCCTGTATGCACTCTGTTGCACTTCCAACCAGATCAAGATTCATAATGCTTAATTGTCCTCGAAGTTGCCTCATGTCTCTCAGCTGTCCTAGCTCATATCCTTTCTTCTTCCTTACTTGAAACTCTTTCAGCACTTGCAGAGATCTCAATCTACCAATTTCGCTGATAGTAGAAACTTTCTCCTGATTTATGTCTAGATAACGCATGCTTATTAATTTGTGCATTCCTGTAGGCAACGGCCTGCCTTGATGCAATGGCATACAAAACTGGAGACTCAACCCTTGCAGATGGTAAAGCCTGCAGACTGACTTCGGCAGGCCTAGTAATTGACTGCCTGGGACTTCCAGATACCTGAGATGCTTCAAGTGACCAATACTCTCAGGTAATTCATCCAGCACTAGTTCATCCAGAACAATAACCCGGAGGCATTTCAATTGTTTCGATGCTACTTCCATGAAATTTATGAGGTTGGACCGGGAGAGGTTATCCAGTAAACTACCATTGACTACGAGGCTACGCAAATTTTTCAGCTTGTGTAGATTCTCACGGACGTTAGCCAGATTACTTGAACTAATATACATGTGGCGCACCCGATCTGAGATTTCTGCTGGTTCATCATCTTCAACTCTGAAGTATTCATGAGCAGACAAAGATTCTGCAAGGTGATGCAGCAGGTCATGAACCACATATATTTTAGACTGTTTGATCAATTCGGTGTCCCGAAAGAAGGACCTATATAGTAATTCATCAAAGTAGTCCTGACCTATCTCTTCCATTCTCTTCCCTGCTTCATTGGATTGAAGAAAACCTTGTGCCATCCACATTCTGACTAATCTGTCTTTGTCAAAGTGGTAGTTCTTGGGAAACAAAGAAAAGTAGACAAAACACTGCTTCAAGGCTGAAGTAGGCAAGTGCTCGTAACTTAATTTTAGAGCTGGGAAAATATCATCCTTCTGTTGTTCCACTTGCCACAATTTGCTGTCCATTATGTTCCTCCAGTGTTCTTCCTCTAGCTTGGACTTCAGTACACCTCCAATTGTCTTGGCTGCTAATGGCGAGCCTACAAGCTTTTTAGCTATTTGCTTGCCAATCAACTCCAATTTGGGATGATCATCAGGGGTAGCTTCACCAAATGCACATCTTTCGAAGAATTTCCAGTACTCTGCATCATTTAAACCCTTTAGGAATACTATGTTTTTGGCCTTGGTCCCCATCATATTTGCTACTTTTGGAATCCTTGTGGTTACTAAAACTCTGCTACCCTCTCTTCCAAAGTAAAATGGTTTCCTGAGGGTCTCCCAACCACTTCTTACCTCATTCCAAACATCATCAAGGACAATTAAGAATCTCTTTTCCTCTAGCCTTTCCTTGAGAGTAGCTTGGACCATGTCTAGATTTGTGAAACGATGCCGATCATGACGGCAAACAGACTCTACCATCTGTCTTGTGATCCTTTTTACATCAAATCTTTCTGAGACACAAACCCATAATTTCAGATCAAAATGATAATCCATCCTGTTATCATTGTAGATGCATTGTGCGAGAGTAGTCTTTCCCACCCCTCCAATCCCGAGTATTGACACAACAGAGAACCTCTCATTGACGGATATTGATGCATCACCTTGCTCTGACAACAAGCATACTAAACTGTTGATTTCATGCTCTCGGCCCAAAATTTCTGATTCACTTGGGATTGAGGTAGTATCTCTCCACTCTGGCACATCACTTTGTGCATCAGAACTTAGAACTCTGTGCCGATTCGGAGCACCCATGTCTAATTTCAAGTTTTGGAAGGTCATGATCTGGCTGACAATCTTATCGAACCTTTCGACAACCTTGTCCAGTTCATTTAGCCCCTCATCATGGAAAATTAGACGTTTGAAAAAGGAACCGGCAGACTGAGTGAAACCAACAGAAGTGGAAGAGAAGTGTTTGTGCACCTTGTTCTTGCCCTGCACCATTTTTCTGAGGAGCTGGTAATTGAAGCAGTCGCTTCATCCTCTGCGGTAAGTGCGGCATCTTTGAGCTCCCACAACCAGGTTGCTAAGTGTGTGTCCTCGATGGGCAAGTGCTCAGCTGAATGAATCACAGCATGGATGTATCTGAGATCGGCCTCCAGCTTCTTCAGCTTATTCTTGACACCATTCTGATACTTGAGCTGCTTCTCGGTGTAGGAACAAACCTGGTCAGCCAACTTAGAAATGAAAGCAGATGCAAATAATTCTCCTATCACTAATCCTGCCATGGATGCAAGTCTTTGTTGCTGCAAAGAAGCAAATTAAGACTTCTGCAGAATCATCAAAAGAAGATAAGGGGAGAGTCGTGCCTGTGGTATCTGTTTGGAAATAATGGCAGGTATGGTCCTGCAATTATTGCTAAAATGATGACTTATAGTCATAAATTATAGTTTCACTTAAACTGGCTGGTATCTGAACACAAACATATAGTTTGATATGATTTATAGTGTGCCATTTGGAATTGAATGGGAAGAAGTTGGCACATAACTGCAGTTAACTTTGGTTGCGAGTACAAAAATCTTGATTCTGGCCTAAATTTTAAGGTGTGTGGTAGAAGCAGCAAATTGGTTTTTCTGAAATCTTAGTTCATCTGTAGTCAGGTTATTATTGCCACACCTGCTTATTTTCTAAGTTCCATCACCCAAACCCCTATGTCCTGGTTAATTTTAGAATGGTTGACATGTTCGATCAGCTTAGTCAAGTCCATGGCAGAATCTTCCATCATAAGCACTACCATGAGATAATCATGACTCTTTTCAATTTTTTCTATTGACTTTCTCTAGTTTTGTGTCGTGTTCTTGATTTGTCAGCTCTCATCTAACACAGACAAACTGATGTAGACGGCATTACCTCTTCTTCCTAGAAGGTGCATATGCTCGAGACTTTTATTGATATCTTGTGCGTTGGGATCACTTGAGATATGTTGTGTTATGATAGACTCGTTCAAGCCGCCATCCTGGACTGTGTATGAGGGATTGCAAGAGGGAAATGTTCTTGGAAACCGCTCCAGTTCTATGTCCAAAATCGAAAGACCCAACTTTCACTGCATGATTACAGCGTGATGTGGGTAATAAAATAGGAAGTGATGTGAGCCCATGCCGCCTACACCAGGATGACGTCCCCTACCCTGCACACACACTGATCAGTAGCCGAGGTTGATTGATGACTTGTGACGATGTGATTGAAATTTTCCTATGTGACGCTGCCCTCGCGCCGCACTGCCTTTCGACACGCCACCATCCTCGTAGGGTCAGTCCTCGCATGTGCTCCTGACGCAACTAGAGGCACAGAGCTTCAAGCACGTCAACAAGCAACGATCTGGTTCATATAAACCCCGACAACCGAACGTAGGGGGGAAAAAGTCTTCTCTTCTTTCTAGCAAGAAACACCCTAAAAAGACAATCTTGACTGACTTGATCGTCGGAGGGGTCGGGCGGAGTTCTTCCCGACCCGATCTTTGTGCAGGAACCAGAGCCAGGCGTGATCGACGGAGGAGCCCTCGTCGTCGCCCCAGACTCCAAGGACTCAACCCGAAGATCTCCTCCACATTCCGCCTGAACCCAGCCGCGACGACCCCGAGGCCACGACATAAAGTTGTTTACACTAACAGATTGGCGCTAGAAAGAGGGCCCATATTGAGAGGTCACCCGGGTAGCCCAGACGAGCCCCACCGCTCGTGAGTCGACTCCAGAGCCCCGCAGAGGCTCACCCCTGTGATGATCTCCGAACGGAGGATCCTGCCATCGCGAACGCATCTTGCGGTGTTCAACGACCGGCCGCTGCCGCCTGTGTCGCCACCACCAACCCGTCACACCGTATCGGCCGAGGCCTTTCGGAGACCTCGCCCGCTGCTCAGACTTTGGCGGGATGATGCGTGCCTTCATCCCGCCAGGTTCTTGCCTTGTCGGCGCCACCGCCCGAGGTGGAATGTGGACCCCCATTCTCGGCCGAACTGCACTGCCGGCCACCCGACTTCTTCAACACCCCCGACCCCACCTCGACATGGCATGGCGAGTTCCGCTCGAGGGGCAGTGTGTTGAATTGAGTAACCACCCCGATCCCGAGGTATTATCCTCGGACTTAGCTGATTCCCTTTGAGCCCAACTGCACCTTGTCAACCAGCGGCTCGACGAGGTACAGAGGGAGGTGCGCAGGTCCAAGGAAGAATCGGGGGAAGGCACGTATGGGGAATCGTCGTTCACCCCCGAGATACAGGACCAACCAATCCCCTCGAACTTCCGTCTCCCTTCCCTAGATGCATATGACGGTGCCGCCGACCCGGCGGAACATGTGGCCACCTTCTGCGCCCAAATGGCGCTCTACGGCACGTCAGACGCCTTAATGTGCCGGGCATTTCCAACGACGCTGAGGGGCCCGACCCGAACCTGGTACAGCGGTCTCAAGGCCAGGGCGTTCTCATCCTTTGACCAGCTCGCAAGGGACTTCGAGCTTAATTTTTTGGCATATGCAAGATCGAAGCCATCCGTCGCGCTGCTCCTGGGACTCAACCAGAAGGACGAGGAGCCTCTTTCCCTCTTCGTGAATCGTTTCACCACAGAGATTCGGAAATTGCCAGACACTCACCCCTCTTTATTGATGCAGGCATTTATGATTGGGTTATGACCCTCCAGGTTTTTCTAGTCCCTTGTGGAGCGACCCCCGGTCACGGTTCCCGAGATGCTCCAACGAGCAAACCAGTTTGTCGCGGTGAAAACCTAGATGGCCGGGAAGCACGAGGAGCACAAGAGACCTCGGCCCGAGACCCCACGGGAGCGGTCGGCCCCCACGCCGAGGAGCAGGGCGAGCCGACCCGACCCGCAGATCCCGAGGTCCCCCCACTCTGCATTGGGCCATTCCCAGACTGAAATATTCCTCCAAATAAGGAAGAAGGGGCTGCTTAAACCCCCCACCCCGATGAGGGGTTCCCCGGGACTGCGAGATCAGTCCAGATATTGTCGTTTCCATCGGCAGCATGGACACGACACCGAGGAGTGCTATGACCTGCGTCGGCAAATTGAGGAGCTCATCCGTAGGGGGCACTTGGCCCGCTACCTCCATCAGGCCGGGAGCTCGTCGCCACGCCCCGAGGGCCCCATCGAGTGGCAGATTGATGTGATAACCGGTGGACCGGCTGCCGGGGGAAACAGCATAGCTGGGCGGAAGGCATACGCCTGAGCCGCTCCTGGCGAGAGCTCCGGGCAAAGGTCCAACCTCGAGGTCACATTCCCAGTCAAGGAGCCGGGACAAGCTGAGCACGACGACGCGCTGGTAATAACCGCAAGGATTGCCAATGCCCAGGTTAGAAGAATCATGGTCGACATGGGAAGCTCGACCGATGTGCTCTACTTCGATGCTTTTGAGAAGCTCGGCCTGAGCAGAGACGCCCTGGAGCCGATGCGCTCTACCCTCACCGGATTCACTGGCGATGCGATCTCACCGCTGGGGTCAATCACCTTGCCCCTAACTCTGGGAGACCCGCCGAGGACGAAGACGGTGATGATGGCTTTTCTGGTCGTTGACTTGCCCACGGTGTATAACGTGATACTTGGGCGGCTGACCCTCAATAAGCTCAGGGCGGTCGTATCCACCTACCACAGGACGGTGAAGTTCCCAACCCGCGCCGGGGTCGGTGAAGCTAGGAGAAGTCCCCTTGAGTCCAGGCGGTGCTACCTGACAGCGATTTCACTGCACAAGCGGCCGAGGGCCAACCAGCCCATAGAAGATCCCAGGGACGATAAGAGGCCGGCCCAGCATCCTGAACCTACGGAGCCAACCATTGGCGTGCCTTTGCGCAAGGATCGGTCGAACCAAATAGTCCGGGTCAAATTGGGGCTCCCCGAGCAGGAACAGAGGCAACTTGTCAACTTCCTGCAAGAGAACGCTGACATCTTCGCTTGGTCCCCGGCGGATATGCCAGGGGTCGACCCTGAGGTCACTCAACACTATCTAAACATTTCGCCCGAGGTACGCCCAATGAAGCAGAAGCCCCGACGATTCGCCCCCGAGAGGCAGCTAGCTGTCCGAAAAGAGGTAGAGCACCTTCTTGTCACAGACTTAGCTGGTTTTGCCTAAGCCGTGCGGCACCAATGCGTATCACCGCAAAGGTCAGTCTCCCCGAAATCTCCTACAATCCCTTAGGACCAACGAAAGAGAAGACGGGACAAAGAAAGCGCTTCACACGGGATCCGCAAGCCACTCTTTTAGCAAACACTTTACACCGATGCACATTCCAACCATGGATATTACAAGCTCGAATGCAGGTTGCACAACAAAGGTATAAAATTGGTCCACTACAGACCGAATTCTATTACAAGTATTCCCTCGACGCGTACTTTATGTACAAGCCTACAATGGCTGTCAAACTGACTCGAATAGGGGCATTTTGCCTTTGTGCAAGCCCTTTACAAGCTTTACATTATATGACAAACCAAAAGGTACACGGACAAGCTTCAGCATTACACGAACAAGCCGTTTACAATTTTGTCCGTGACATTCTGGCAGTAGGCTTCGTGGAAGAAGTTAGATACCCGCGATGGCTTTCTAATATAGTCCTCATAAAGAAACCCAATGGGAACTGGAGGATGTGCATTGACTATACTGATCTTAACCGCCGCTCAAGATCAAGTACTACCCTCCCGGATCGATCAGTTGGTCGACGCCACCTCGGGGCATGCCCGCCTATCGTTCATGGACGCCTTCTCCGGTTACAACCAAATCAGGATGGCGCTTGAGGACCAGGAGCACACGGCCTTCCTTACCGACCAGGGAGTATACTTCTACAAGGTTATGCCCTTCGGGCTGAAGAACGCCGGAGCCACGTATCAAAGAACCGTAAATAAGATGTTCGCCCAGCAGATTGGGTGAAACATGGAGGTCTATGTCGATGACATGATCATGAAGAGTCGTGCAACCGCAATGTATTTGGATGATCTGGCAGAGGCGTTCTCCACACTCCGCAAATACGGCCTGCATCTCAACCCCTCAAAGTGTACATTCGGTGTCAGCTCGGGTAAATTCCTTGGATTCATCTTACACGAAAGGGGGATCGATGCCAACCCGGAGAAGATCCAGGCGATCATCGACATGCAAGCGCCGCGGACGGTTAAGGAGCTACAGAGACTAAACGGGAGGCTGGCCGCTTTATCACGGTTCCTCTCTCGGTCAGGTGATCGGTGCCTACCCTTCTTCCGTGCCCTGAAAAACCCGAAAAGTTTCGAATGGACTACGGACTGCGAGGAGGCCTTTAGCTATGTAAAGTAGCATCTGTCTGACCTTCCTCGCCTCACTTCTGTCTCCCCCGGGGAGAAGCTCAGCATTTATCTGGCCGCCTCTCCCCATGCGGTTAGCTCCGTTCTGATCAAGGGGACCCCGAGGGAGCATATGCCGGTCTATTATATCAGCCACGTCTTGAGCGGTCCTGAGGAGCGCTACCCACCGATCGAGAAGCTGGCATTAGCCCTCATACTGATGGCTTGGAAGCTGCGCCCTTACTTCCAGGCTCATCCAATCGAGGTAATTACCGACCAGCCACTTCGACATATTCTGGCTAAGTTTGACTTGGCAGGTCGCCTCCTTAAATGGTCAATGGAGCTCGGCGAGTTCGACATCCAGTATGTGCCGAGAACCGCCATCAAAGCCCAGGTGGTGGCCGACTTTATCTCGGAGATGGTCCGACCCGAGGGCGACGTCCCCGAGCCGGCCGACGCGGGATGGATCCTATGCGTGGATGGGGCATCATGCTCGAAGGGTGCGGGGACCGGGTTGGTATTGTAGGCTCCCAACGATCGCTTATTCAAGCGTTCCCTCCGCTTTGGCTTCAAGGCCACGAACAACGAGGCAGAGTATGAAGCCCTCCTAGCCAGACTCAGGCTAGCCACCGAGATGCAGGTGGGCGCCCTACATGTCCACACCGACTCGCAGCTCATGGCTGAACACCTCAACGGCGGGTACGAGGCCCGCGACCCCACCATGTCAAAGTACCTAGCAGAGGTAAAGAGCCTGATCACCCGCTTTCCTAGCTTTTCATTATCTAGGATACCGAGGGGCCAGAATGAGCGGGTGGATGCACTCGCCAAGTTGGCTTCGAGGTTGGGCCTTGAGGGCGAGCCCGACGTCGAGGAACTCCCCTTTCGAACAGTGGCCGCACTAACGGCGGTCGACGCACCAATAACATGGGTGCAGGAGATGCTGCAATTTATGCGGCACGGTACATTACCCGATGATGAAGCTGCGGCTCGACGCCTGTGCCGCACCCAGGCACGGTATTGCGAAGTCAACGACCGACTCTATAAGAGGTCGTTCTCGCGCCCCCTCTTACGGTGCTTGGATCCCGACGTGGCACAATCGGTGCTTGCCGAGGTCCATGAGGGGATTTGTGGAGAACACTTAGGTGGCCACACCCTGGCGTTAAAAGTACTTCGCCAGGGCTACTACTGGCCCACCATATGCCGAGATGCTCGAACCTATGTCCAACGATGCGACGCATGCCAGAGGCACGCATGAACCCCTCGACCCCTACGGTTCCGCCACACCAGAGACAGCAAGGTGGCTCTTCACAGATGGGCGGATGGACCTCCTCGGACCATTCCCCCCGGCCTCCGGGTAGAGGAGGTGCATCATCGTTGGGGTGGATTACTTCACCAAGTGGGTCGAAGCCGAGCCATTGGCGGCGATCACGGAACCCTGAGAGGTTCATATGGAGAAATATTGTGACTCGGTTTGGCCTGCCTGAGGCCATCATCACCGACAATGGGACCCAGTTCGCTAGTGCCCGATTCAAAGAATTTTGTGCGAGCTACAAGATTCAGCTAAGGTTCAGTTCGGTGGCCCACCCTCAGACAAATGGCCTTGCAGAGGTGACCAACCGGTCAATTTTGGACGGACTTAGGAGGAGGATCCTTGCGGCTCACTCCGCTTGAGTAGACGAGCTCCCGAGCACCCTGTGGGCTCTACACATCACCCCTAAAACTGCAAACGGAGAATCCCCCTACAGCCTCGCGTTCGGCACCGAGGCCGTATTACCTTCCGAGGTGGTCATCCCAACCCCTCGGACGGATAGGTACGAAGAGGCTGCCTCGACTGAGGGGCTCCGAGCAGGGTTGGATCTGCTCAAGGAGCGGCAAGCCGACGCGCACCTGAAGGCCCTTTCTTACAAAAGAGCTGTCGCCAGGATTTACAACCACAAGGTCCGCCCCCGACCCGTCAAGCTCGGCGACCTGGTATTGCGCAGGGCCGAGGTAAGTAACCCGACCCGTGCACACGGCAAACTTACCCCTAATTGGGAGGGACCTTATCGGGTCACAGGAGTTGTCCGAGCAGGGACTTATCGGCTCGCGACCATGGACGGCCACACCTTGCCGAGGACATGGAATATACAAAACCTTAAGAAATTTTTCGTCTAGAAAAACGATGGAAAACAACATAAGAAACCTTTTGACAAAAGGACTTTTCATTAAATTGGAGTCAAGTTACAGATTCAGACTAATCTTGACTTACTGACCGACTCCTTAGAGAAAGTTCATGGCAGCTGACCCTTCGAGGGTTTCGGGCCGCCATCAAAAGGAACCTCCTCGGGCATCTCCACCCTCGAGTCCTCAGGGAAAGAGGCAAAGGGGTCCTCCGCCACCTCAAGGTCGGGGTGGCGAGCCCGGAACCGGGCCAGGGCGATCCGATACCCATATTCGTAGGTAACCTGCCCTAACCGGGTTAACCCGAGTTGGAAGCCCTCGGACTTCTTGTAGTCCTCAAGTAGCTACCTGTCCCTTTCCGGCCTCTGATGGGCCTCCTCGGCCAAGGCCTCGGAAGCGGACTCTGCCTTGGCTTCTGTCGCCTCCAGCTGCTTGGTCAACTTTAGCGCCTCGGCCTTCCATAGGCGAAGCTCGGTCCACTCCAACCGGTAGAGCCCCTGGAGGCCGTCATTCTGCTCTTTGGCCGCCTGGAGCTCGGCCTTGAGGCGAGTCACCTCCGCGTCCAAATTGGACACACGCTGCTCTACGGCAACTATGGCCTCGGGCCCCGCCGCCACGCGGACCTCCTCGAGTTGCCGGCGCAGCTCGGCGTTGCGCTCACCCAGCCCACTGACGATCCGACCGGCGTCCTGCACCCGGTCCATCAGTGCCACAATGTAGTGGTGGCTCTGCAGACAAAAAACATCAGAATAGACGCACCCCGGAGCCGGAAAGAAGCCTAGGGTATAATACTTACCAACACCACTGACTTGGCGGACTTGCCAAGTAGAGTCTCGGAGGGTAGGGTGTATAGCTCCCCGGCCATCCCGGGGTGAAGTCCTCCTCGGAGGAACGTGGCTGCGATGTCGCTGTCAGCCCATACCCTATCCCCGATAGACAGGTTCTCCCAGCGGGCCAACAGGGGGTCGTTCGCCGCCCCCAATGACCGGTCTCCTACCATCTGAGCATGAAAAGGCTCCTCCTTGGCACCGACGGGAAGCTGGCATAGCTCCCGGACCGAAGGGAGCCAGGGCTCCTTCCCCGCGCCCTCTCAGCTGGCCTCGCCCTCGCCTTGCTTGGGCCTTGCCTCTGCCCGCTCTGCGCCGGCCTCATCCGGCTGTGTTGCTGCCGCGGCAGGCTGCTTGGAGGCAAGGACCTTGATCCTCTTCCGAGGACGATCCGCCTCGACCTCCACCGGCGCCTCTTTGGTACCAGTCTTCGGCTCGGCCGCCGCGCGCGTAGAGGGGGTAAACGGGATCCATCCGCCATGGACCGTTCTAAGGTTCACCATCCCTGTAAGCAAGCACCAATCAGTACCTGCAGGAGCCCAGAAAGCCTTAAATCACACATGACAAGCGTACCTAGAGGCATCGGGCTAAGCCCCGTCTCGATCAACCATGACTCGGTTATGTCTTGATTGGCTATGGAAGAAGGGAGGATCTCCTTCAGCCGCTGGAGATCCCTGAGCTCAGCATCGCTCAAGCCGGGGGTAGTGTTGTCGATGGTGTGAGTCGACCACTGGAGCCCGAAGCCCCAGTCCCTCACACAACTACAAAGAAGAACCGCCCTTTCCATCCCTTGTTACTAGAAGGGGCGCCGCCTACTCTAAAACCCGGTCGAGCGGAAAGATAATATCCCCCTGGTCCCCTGGAGAGGTGGAAACAAGATAAGAACAGGTTCAAAGATGGGGTGATGCCGGCGTAGTGGCACTCCCCCAGAAACGCCACTAAACCCCGCCAGCAGTTGGGTGCCATCTGCGATGGCGAAATACGCCACCTAGAAATACAGGAGACGATGATTGGGTGCAGGGGGAAGCGCAATCCCGCTTCCAGGGCATCCACGGATAATACGAAGCCTCCGGGAACGACATCATATGCCCGCTGCCCTGCCTCCGAGGCCACTAAAACGTAATCCTCCGGCACACAAAAGCGACCCCGAAGGTCGAGAAGCTGTGACCCACATACCACGGAGTCAAGATTGAGGGGAGATCACATGGCCTCAAGGGCCCGTGCCGCCTTCTCGCCAGAAGGCGAGCCGCAACCATGCGGCAAAGGGTTTCGACTAGTAGAGGAAGTGGAGGAGGAAGGCAGAGAAGAAGAAGAGGGAGCAGGAGAAGAAGAGGAAGCAGGAGAAGGAGTGGAGGTAGGCGAAGAAGAAGGGGAGGCCATTCGTACTGACCTTCGAAAGGAAAGTAGAAGGGCGGACACAAACGGGAGCAGTTGAAGGAATCGATGGAGATGACCCGGCAGCGAGATCAAGGGAGTCTGGAAGGATCAGCTTGGGAGATAAGGAGCGTGCGGTGAGGCAACCGCACATTACTTATTGGCAAACTCCCGCCGAAAGCCCTACCCCTTCGCCTGCGCAGAGTGGGCGACAGCCCACTAACATGATAGCCCCCTGGGCGCGTCACTTCAGGAAGACCAGGTAGCGCCTTGCCATAAATGAGCCCTAACGTGGCAGCCCATGGGAAGGCGCGGCAAGCAAAAACGCAACCGCCTCGATCCCAACTCCCGAGAGCCCCTTACAGGCGTCGTTTCTGGAAAGACCAAATGACGCAAGAAATCATCCCTTGAGTGTCGCACATGCCAATGATCAGGGGATCTCCCGCCCTCCCCCCAGTGGGCGCGACATATGAGATCATAATCACCCAGGCGGTTGCTTGGCCAGAAAGCCCAAGCCTCGCCTCGGCCAGGTAAGTCTGAGCCTCGCCTCGGCCAGGTAAGTCCGAGCCCCGCCTCGGCCAGGTAAGTCCGAGCCCCGCCTTGGCCAACAAGCCCGAGCCTCGCCTCGGCCAAAAAGCCCGAGCCTCGCCTCGGCCAGAAAGCCCGAGCCTCGCCTCGGCACGAAAGTCCGAGCCTCGCTTTGGCCGGGAAAGCCCGAGCCTCGCCGGCCAGGTAAGCTCGAGCCCGCCTC
Organism: Musa beccarii; assembly: GCA_024322285.1. Lineage (NCBI taxonomy): Eukaryota > Viridiplantae > Streptophyta > Magnoliopsida > Zingiberales > Musaceae > Musa > Musa beccarii. Next base: position 2,374,852 of record CM044398.1, on the reverse strand, counting down.
GCCAAAAGCTCGAGCCTCGCCTCGCCAGAAAGCCTGAGCCTCGCCTCGGCCAACAAGTCCGAGCCTCGCCTCGGCCAGCAAGTCCGAGCCTCGCCTCGGCCAACAAGCCCGAGCCTCGCCTCGGCTAAGAAAGCCCGAGCCTCGCCTCGGCCAGAGAGCCCGAATCTCGCCCCAGCCAGTGCCCTTCCGCGGTATGCCCGCCTGAGTCGGTACCTCGATCGCGAATTGCCCGCTGTGTACACCTCTGCGCGGTACACCCGCCACAGCGCGTTACGACCGCCTGAGCCTATACCTCGACTGCAGCCTGCCCTTTTTGTACCCCTCAACGCGGTACGCCTGCCCTAGCGCCGTACGCTTGCCTGAGCCTGCACCTCGATCGCGGACTGCCCGCTGCGTACACCTCTGCGTGGTATGCCCGCCACGGCGCGGTATGACCGCCTGAGCCTGTACCTCGGCCGTAGCCTGCCCTTTGTGCAGCTCAACGTGGTACGTCTGCCTCTATGTAGCACGCCCGTCCGGGGCAGTATTTCAGCTGGGTCCTCACAGTGCCTTCTTCTAGACCTGGCCCCTAAGTCAGAAACTCTGGCCACGACTACCCTGGAACGATGAACTGACAGGCATCTGCTGCGAGCCACGGAAAGTATCCTCCTCCACAACCGATCAGAAGCCCACTGAATAATCCTCGCAGCCTAAAAGCCAGCCTTGGACCCCCGAATGGGCACTGAGGCAGGGCTTCCTTCGGGGAGGGGGGAAGGGGGGGAGAATGATGTGGGTAATAAAATAGGAAGTGATGTGAGCCCATGCCGCCTACACCAGAATGACGTCCCCTATCCTGCACACAGTCGACTGTAGCCGAGGTTGACCGACAGATGTGACGCCGCCTGCTCCTCACGGGCCGCACAGTTCTCAAGACACATCACCATCCTGTAGGGTCAGGTCCTCGGCGCACTCCCAAATGCAACCAGAGGCGCAGAGCTTCAAGCACGTCAACAAGCAGCGATCTGGTTCATATAAACCCCGACAACCGAACGTAGAGGGGGAGGAAAGAAAGTCTTCTCTTCTTCCTAGCAAGAAACACCCTAAAAAGACAATCTTGACTGACTTGATCATCGGAGGGGTCGGGCGGAGTTCTTCCCGACCCGACCTTTGTGCAAGAACCAGAGCCAGGTGTGACCGACGGAGGAGCCCTCGTCGTTGCCCCAGACTCCAAGGACCCAACCCGAAGATCTCCTCCACATTCGGCCCGAACCCAGCCGCAACGGTCCCGAGGCCACGACATAAAGTTGTTTACACTAACACAGCGCATACTATGATTTTGTTGATCTCCAAGGGAATCAAATTATGTTCCCTTTGTTGGCCAATTCCACCCTCGTTTGATCCAACGACTAAAAGTTTCTAGGCGAATACAGGCTTTGCCAAAAGTTCCTTCTTTTAGTGATCTGGAAAATGGCTAAAAATTGAAGAATCATGATGATCATCTAGCGACTGATTAGCTTACAAAATGATGGATCTACGAAAAAAAAAAAAAAGAGGACCACTTGAAATCAAATGTGAATTGATAGGTTGAATTGAGAACAAGGTAATCTCTTTATGCCAGAAATTTTTGTTTTACAATCTGAAGCACAGAGGGAGCAAGTTACATCAAGATTGAAATTTTTATTCGTTCACCTTCCCTTAACATTGTGCATTAGCTAAAAAGAAAACATTATGCATCTGCCCAGACAGGTGAATCATCGTATTGCAACTTCAGAGATGCACATGCAGGACAGGTCGAGAGCGATGATTGGGACGAGAACTCATAGTGCACGATGATTTGAACCCGTGCCTCACATGTACATACTCCTGGAGTTTTCGTTGCACCGTCACTGCAGGTGCAAATGCAATCATGAAACCTTGTTGATCACCACAATTCTTCTGGGGCAGAAAGTTGATCATCTACAAAGATGTTGAGCTCCATAGGCTACAGCAGATGCAGCTGTTGTTGAAGCCACCAACCAGCTGCAAATAAACACAAGCACATTTGGTTATTCTTTCTTGAAGGAAAAGATGAACAATAATAATTAACATGGCCAATGCATCCGACCGAGCAGCCAGAAAGATTATATTTGGTATCATAGGTATAAATATTTTGCAGGTTGACTCATTGGAGTGGATGAGCTAAGAATTATACGCATCCAAGAATGACAAATGGTGTGCGATACCTCAAGTAGGTTATATATTCCTGAGTTTCTGCCGAGCCAAAGTCGGGTTGCAGAAGAGCAGCAGCAACTAAAAGCAACTGCAACACTGTGTTCACCTGCATTCTCCACTCTAAAAGAATTGAGACAGATTTCCTTACCCAAGAACAATGTGAACATATTCCATCAAAAAAGCATCAAGTAACAAAAGCTGGATTAGATGAATAAAATTCGTACCTTACTTATGAAGAGAGGTTCTACCTTCTCCCTATGAGCCGCATCAAGATCGATAAATTCAGACCAATTCTTCCACTAAAACAGAAATTGTCAAAGAATTCATTAGCAAGTTGATCAGAATGAAACCTCTATTATAGCCTGTGCAGATGTTACCTCCCAACCCAGGCTAGAAGCTCTTTTATAAACTGCACCGCTGACGAGAGCAACATCTCTTAGAACCACCAAGCCAACAAGCACAGCTTCAGAAGCCACAAAGAAAGTCAGGTGGTTTCCCATGTTGCTTTTTCTAAATACGGTTCTTGGAAACTAAAACTAGTGTCCCGATCTAAAATCAAACATAAAAGGGAAAAGCATGCTTTAAAAGGAAAACCTCTCTAATTGCCAATTAATCTTTGGCTCTTCACTGGTAACATCAGCTGTGAGGTATAAGTATATATATTTGTTAGATAAAGAGGTATAAGTTTGGCTAAATTAACTGCTTTGCCTATTAAATAAATAAACATAATTTGAACAATTTCACTGAATGAGCAATGGAACCAAAAAAAAAAAAAAGGAAAATTTAAAAATAATCTTCCTCAGTAAATTGCAAGAAGATCCAGTAGTAAGGTTTCGATGATTACTCACGATTTAAGAGCTCCTTCTCAACCATAGCTAAAGCAACACAGCTAATAAGAACCTGCACTGGCATAATTAAGAGTAAAGATAAGCACATTAACCAAAGGATCACTGGGTATCAGATAAGGAACTTCATAAGTCACACAATCCTCATCCAAGAAAGTTTAACCTTGTCAGCAAGTGGATCAAGATAGGACCCAACCACTGAATTAATACCCATCTTTCTTGCAAGGAACCCATCCAACTAAAAGGAAAAAAAGAGAGAAAATAAGAGTAATGACTAAGAACCGGAAGTTGAGTGTACGATAAGTTGGCAATAGTAAACATGGAGGTTTATCACCCACCCAATCAGTCGCTCCAGAGACAACCAATGCACCAAAAGCCGGAAGATACATATCGTGTACGATCATCCTACATCAAGTACTATGTTAAAATTGTGAAGGCAATATGATCAAGCATTGATTTGTTGATGTATTGCATAGTATCAAGATTCATATCATGTTCGAAGTGGCATTGGTAAAGGCATGAATGTGAATCGGTAAATTGATTTAGTATACATACATATATATAGTGGGAGTTAGGAAGTATACAATGTGGAAAGTTAATACAAAAACATGGATGTCCAACTTAAGATAAATAGAAGGTAGAATAATGTAAAAGTATAAAGAACAACAATCATGAGAACTAACAAAATTTTCTAGCTAAAAGGGACAATCCTTAGCTAGTGTACTCACTAACCAAAACCCTGAGCAGCCAATTTAACACTGAGCAGGGCTGTTTTGCAATTTCTGACTTCACCATATATATGAAAGAAGCAACTTGCTTTTCTTAATGAAAATGCAAATGCAAACGGGAGCACCAGTGCTGTATGTAGAATTTAAATTAAAGCAAATTAACTAACATGACCAATTCAATTGACCAACTGAATTAGAGTATTTACCATACACATGTGCATCCTGCACCTTCAAATGAATTGGAGCAGATTAATTTCACATAGATAAGGTTATAGAACGCACATGCAAGTGCACATTTTGCAGTTATCTACTGACCTTAGCACCATGGCTATATCCTATATCCAAGTCAAATCATTTTAAGTTCCCACCGTACTGCAAAGTTTGAATTAGGCCCTCACACCTATCTTAATGGCAGCCTGCATAGGATGAGTATTGAAACTCTAGCACCTCTCACTAAGAAGGTATGCTCTTTCGTTCAAGACAAAGAACAGCAGCCACATTGTTAATTTATTCAATATACTGCATATCAGTCAATTATGATATCATATTTTTAACACAATATAAAAATTAACATATTGCATACTTATGTAATCAATTACTGGGGGATGGTACGCAGCTGTGATGATATCCAAACCTCAATCTCATAAGCAAACTCGATTGAAATTTCATACATGACCCAATTACCTGATGATTCTGGTTTCAGGAACTGAACCTGAAAATCCAGGTTTACTAGATCACCAAGGTCTTCTTGATAACGCTTCTTCGAAGAGGAAGAAAATGGGCAATAGACCGGAGTGCTAAAGAAAGGCGCTATTTAGAGTTAATGAAAAAGGTTATTTCGCTCCATTTCGCACTTGCGAGAAGACCATCTAAACCACAACCCTCTTTCCAGGCACAAGATCAAACAATTGGAGCAAACAAGAGCACGACATCAAAATTTTCTTTTACATCTGTGTTGCTAACTATAATGGACAAATTTTACAGACGAAAAACGTACCATCCAATCAAAGGACCGGACACCATCCTGCTGATCGAGATCAAATTTGGCAGATTCAGCAGCTTCTCATGAATGACAACCTCGCTCACCTCTCCTCCAACGCTCCCCTTCTCCCTCCACTTAACGACGTCCCCAAACCCCCTTCCGACCTCTCCCAGCGACCTTAGCCCCAACGGAATCGGAAAGCTCCGAACTTGGAGCAGATCCTTGGGGAAGATCGCGTCTTTTCCTCGCAGGTACAAGGGAGTCGCCGACTGCGACAGCATCCACGGGGGCGAGGAGAGGAAGAGGGGCCCCGAGAAGGGCACCCATCGGGAGGGCGGCCAGAAGAGCGGAGGGGGCACGGAGGTGAGCCGGAGGACGAAGGAGAAGGGGTTCGGAGCGGCGGCGAGAGCTGGAGACAGAGGAGAACAGGAGAAGGCGGCCAGGGGAAGGGGAGGAGCAGGAGCGCGGAGAGATCTTATTAGGGTTCTGAAAACCGCCATGGGCAAGCGCACGGAAGAGGAAAAGAAGGCTCGGTTAGGGTCTTCGCGGGGTTTTCGTGGCGGCGGTAGGTGGCGCGTTGGATACGGTCGTGGATTCTGGCAGTTACCATCCATTGGGTACGGTAACCAATTAACTGGAGGGTGATTAAGATGAATTGTTATGCACAGTTTGACTGTAAGCACGTATCATGTTATGTAACACTTAATGAAAACACACGTTACATCATACATATTTTTATCGGCATGAGTGAAGCCTGAATCTTACTCTATTCAATTTGATGTTTAGATCATACTATTTCACCGACGCCATAAGTATCGGATAATGTCGTGCTAATTTTATATTTTGGAGTGTTGGGAGGGTCAAGATCACACATGGACTATTTCTTTTTCTCGGATCCGTTTTGGATTGAGTCCATGCAAAGTACAGAATCATTAGGGTTGCGTTTCTGCGATCAGAGTATGCAAAGGCGTGTCCACTCTGGCTCATAATTCATTAATTCTTCAAGAAAGTATTAATCCTATTATTAGATAGTTTTTCTGTGACAAAGTAATTCACTTTTGGAGTCTCCATTTATTATGTTCGGAGGTGGTTTCAGCACCGAAAATTATTGATGGTTTGGGTATAGATGGAATCTACTTCATTAAATTTGCCTTCTGTGCTAAACATATTTTATAATATTGTAATAATATTATTTTTATTTGAGTTAGTATAGGCCACATTGATGATCCTTAGAATTTATGGGAAATACAATTAGATTTGGAGGCTTTTTCTTGAAGCTTAAGAGAAAAATTATACATACTTGTTTTCATTAAAAAAAATTATTTCTAGTTATTCTCGGATATCCCTATTAATTTTAAATATTACTTTTATACATAATCTAATATGACCTTTGAATTGCTTGTCATGGATATTGAAATTCTTAGCTGTTTTAGAATTTGTTTAACCCCCTCCCTCCTTAGCAGAATAGAGAGGGTAGATATGCCTAGCAATCCAAGTGTTGATAGAGAAATAAATATCATGGCATAACCACTATAAGATTTGCTCTTCAGGGTGTGTGGGATGAGTGGCAAAGTATTTGATGATAGCTATCCATTGTGCTTAAAATGAAGGTATTCTGGAAGTTGCTTCATTTTTACCTTCTAATATCGAATTGGCTTGCTATATTGAGAATAAATGAGTACAAGCTATGTACTTTACTTTCTGTCATGGTGATTTAGAATCTACTAAATATATTGTTTTGTTGTTCCACCTCGTTGAATTTTTTATCTCTTTGTGAGAATCGATTTGGCTTATATTTTTGTCTTTTCAATTCATGCTTAATTGACCTTTGGATTAATAAGGGTTCGTTTCTATTCAGTCTAATTCTAAGACTTCTTGGCAAAGGGTTTTTTTTTATTATTATTGTTATAGCTTTATAGTCTTATGGGGAGCTCATAATAATGCTATTTTTAACAAATTTAATATTTTTTTAAAATTTTTATTTTTTATTTTTTTGAATTGTCTCGTGCGTTCATGCCATGATGAAGCCAACGAACCTATGAGACAAAAGCCATGTTATGTTATAAAAAAATCAGCTCTTACTTGATCAAATTAAACTGTGATAGTTTTTAGAACTATAAATATGATGGTGGTATTGGCTTCATTGCTAAACATGATGATGCTTTCATTGTTTTTTTTTTGGGCTGCAAGTACTCGAGAAAACAGGATAATAATTACTGTGAAACAAAAGCTATCTTGAAATTACGCTTAGCTTATGAGGATGGTCTCCATCGAGTTCACATCGGGATGGATTCTATGATGTCATTAATTATCATAAGTAAATGATCTCTTATTCCACGAGGAATTTAAAATATTGTGAAAATATTTTACATCTAATATCTATTATGGATTAATATAAGATCTGGTGTATTTCGTGTGGCTAATTGATTGATCACTTATGTAACAAATTCTCTAAACTTTGGATCATTTTTTTATCCAACTGACTTGGATATTTTGATTCGCATTGAGATGAAAAAACTTAGTCTAAATTAGCGACAATCAACACCAATTTGCCTATCAGGTTTTTGAGAGACTAAATAACCTTAAAAACGTATCATATCGGAACGAATAATGTTTCGAGTGCAATCTTTTCTTTCCATTTCTCCTATCACCGGTTAATTTTTGCATCAATTAGTTGATTCCTTCTTGTATCCTTCTAGCCTAACATCCCATGAAATAATAGAGAAGACGTCTAAAATATTATTATTTCCCTATGAATCTGTTGGTGAACCTTTAGGCCATGACCGAGGAGTCAGCAGTCCGACTCCAGATGCACAAGGTTGCTAAAGGTGGATACTTGGGTGGTGGAAGCACGCGTCGGGTCGGGTTGAGCTAGTGCCTCACCTTCTGAGCGGGATCTTCTCCCCTAGCAGGCAATCTACCACGTGTTTGTCGGATTCCTGCACCTAGGTCGAGGTCGGGAGGGAAATTTCCCAACTCGACCCCTCTGAAGCTTAAGTTAGCATTGTGTGGATGAGAGAGCCCCTAGCACTGGCCAAGTGGTGGATTTTTATACCTATGCACGGGGGTCGATCGTATACGGTTCTTTAAGGACCGCCAACCCCTTGAGCGACCGACCCATATCTTCCATGTGGGCGCCGACCGATCTGCACAGATCGGCACCAAGCAGTGTCATCCCGAGCTTTCCGGAGTAACTTCATACTATGTGGCATCGTCCCGAGCTTTTTGGGGCAACTTTGTACCATGTAGCATCGTCCCGAGCTTTTCGAGACAGCTTCGTACCATGTAGCACCGTCCCGAGCTTTTCGGGGTAGCTTTGTACCATGCAGCTTCGTCCCAAGCTTTCCAGAGCAACTTCGTACCATGTGGTGTGCCTTACATGGCCTTGTACAACGTGGGTAAATGGTTGTCTCATCTGAGTTTGAGGTGTTGTGTCAACGTCGTCCACCACATCGGCTTTGAAGCTCCATGTCATGCAAGGATTGTTGGCTCGGTCACTAGGTGATATTGGGTCGCTGTTGGAGGGTTGGCTGGTCGAACAACATAACATAACTTTGGGGAATGGGTATCGGGCATTAGACTGACTAAGCGGTGTTGCTCAGGTATTGGGGACTAATATGGCTGCGCAACATTGCTCGGGCTTTGACCTAGCCGAGCAGTATTGTTCAAGCCCACATTTCGCCAAGCAATAGCTTTGGTAGCAACTAAGTAAACAATAACTAACTGTATAACTAGTCGAGTAGCGTTACTTGGGCACTAGGGACTAATATGGCCAAGAGACATTGTTCGAGCTCTGGCCTGGCCGAGCAGCATTGTTTGGCTCCATGTTTGGCTGAGCAACTACTCTGGCAACGACTGAAGCAAATGACGACAGAATGTTTGATTGGCATAGTAGCGTTGCTCAGGCACTGGGGACTGATATGGCTGAGGGACATTGCTTGGGCTCCATCTTGGCAGAGCAGCATTGATTTGGCCTATGTTCAGCCAAGCAACTGCTCTGGTAGTGACTAAGCAAATGACGATTGGCTATGTATGACTTGCCGAGTAGCATTTCTTGGGCACTAGGGACTGATATGGCCGAGCGACATTACTCAAGCTCTGACCTGGCCGAGCAGCGTTGTTCAAGACCACGTTCGACCGAGTAGTTGCTCTAGCAATGACTAAGCAAATGATGACTGACTGTATGATTAGTCGAGTAGCGTTGCTCAAGCACTAGGGACTGATATAGCCGAGTGACATTGCTTAGGCTCTAGCATAAAAAAGCAGTGTTATTCGGGCCCACGTTCAACCAAGCAATTGATCTGGCAGTTACTAAGCAAATGACGATTGACAATATGACTAGCCAAGTAGTGTTGCTTGGGCACTAGGGACTGATATGGCCAAGCGACATTACTCGAGCTTTAACCTAGCCACGATTGAACTAACCATGCCAGGAAAATTTTTACCCCTTTTTACTTTGGTGGGAGTCCTTGGCGGGAATGCTTGGCCCTTTTTTTTTTGGCCGCCTAGGAACTTGTGTTCCTACATTCCTGTGCAAGCCATTAGGGCAAGGTGAGCTACCGCCCACTTCCGAGGGAGGCAAAGAGTCACCTCAGGTGGCGAAGCATTCTCTATAACACCACACCCACCACACCCCCCATTGGCTCTTACTTGCTTAGTTCTACGCTCTGGTTCTCTTCCTCTATTGTTTTCCTCAATCGATTAGCGGTTCAGGTCGGTCAAGATGTCTTCTCCTTCTTTTTTGTCCAGTAGGTCGAGGTCTGAGGTTGCGACATCGACCTTAAGTAGCGTCGGGGATAACTCGTCGTCGGGTGGAGCATTCCCCATGAATGAGAAGGCTATTGTTGACTAGAGCAAAAGCAAGGGGATGAGCTCGGGCCATACCCCGAGGAGCCAACGGGAGCGCATGTGGTAAGGAGCATGCTCCCTCATCGGGGTTGGAGTTGGGGAAGTTAGCTCGGCCGACATCGATGCGAGATCTTTGTCGTGTCCTAGCGCGAACCAAGAATGAGCATTTCCAGGCTTTGTATATGGCCGAATTACTTGACAGCGAGGCAGAGGTCCCCCTCGAGCCACGTTGGTCGAGGCTGACTACGGGGAGTCGCATGTCGAACGATGACTTCTCATCCACAGTGTACTTCCAAGGTGTGCTCATCCTGACGATAGCAAAGTAGGCGTATAGCTCTCCATCGGATGTGCTGATCAACAAAGTTGCCAAGTCCTAGGTCTAGGTAAGAATGCCACTTTTGCCTTCTGTTCCCATGATTTTTTTTTTCAACCATTGACTTACGTTTTCTCCTTACAGAACCAATATTACTATATGGCGCTGATAGATTGGGTTCATAACGTGGGTTGGGTAATCAGTAGTATGAGTATAAGATTACCGAACTTCATGGTCAAATTGAAGAACTGAACTTGGGTCTTGTGTCGAAAGCCATTGCAGCAACCAAGTAGCAGGTAGATAACCTAGAAGGGGAGGTGGCTCGATTGAAGTCTGAGCTAGGAGATGCCAAGCGGCAGTAGGGCAAGCTCTGAGGACAACTAACTGAGGCTTAGTGTCTATTGAAGGAATCCTGCAAGAGGCTCTGCTTGATGGAGGGTGAGCTACTCGACTTGTCATGGGGTCTAGAGGCAGCTCGAGCAGAGACAAAGAAGGCAAAGAAAGCCCTTGCTGAGGAGGCTTAGGCAACACCTGAAAAGGGCAAGAAGATCATATCTGAATATAAAGAGTCACGTGGCTTTTAGTTCAGACTACAAAGATCGAGGCAGGTTACTTATGAATACAGGTACCACATTGCTCTGGCCCAGTTCTAGGCTCGGTATCCTGATCTGGCGATCGAGGAAGATCCTTTCACCAATCTGCCTGAAGATGAGAATGTTAAAATGCCCAACTATGTACCTTTTAATGATAGTGTGAGCCCTCTCGAGGCCTAGAACTTTTCTTTTTTTTTTCAAGATGTATTTTGTGATCGGTCAGGTACTATTTTGTTTTGTATGCCATGATCGTTTTATCAATGACCAATCTCCTTCCTATGTTGTTAAGTAGCAAGTACCATCCTGGACTATCTCAGTCACTTGGTAGGGGCCTTCCTAACTCAGGGCTAGCTTGCCTCATGTCTCTATAGGGTCGCTGACCTCAACTTTTCACAAGACCAGGTCACCAACTTTGATCGACCGAGGATACACCCTTCAGTTGTAGAGCTTTGCTATGGCCCTTTTATAGGTCAAGACTCGGAGGTATGCATTAGCTCTCCGCTCTTCTACGAGGTTAAGGTTAGCTCGGAGTCCTTTTATTCACAATTCTTGAACTGAGGGATCGGAAAGACTACCTTGGACGGTAGCACCACCTCAGTTTTGAACGCCAAACTGTAGGATGATTCTCCCATGATAGTTTTTGGTATAGTACGAGAGGCCCATCGGATTCTCAGGAGCTCATTGACCCATGTGTCGTGAGCTCCGATGATCCTTTTCTTAGGCCCTCTAGTATTATTTAGTTGGTTACCTCTGCTAGACCATTGGTTTATGGGTGGGCCACTAAGCTGAACCTCAACTGTATCCCAAAGTCTAAACAAAACTTTTTAAACTTTGCATTATTGAATTGCGCCCCGTTGTCGGTGATGATGGCTTTTGGAATGCCGAAGTGAGTGATGATGTTCTTCCAGACAAACCCTTTGACCTGCCTCTTGGTGATGGATGCTAGTGGTTTGACCTCTACCTACTTCATGAAATAATCCACCCTGACAATGAGGAACCTTCGTTATCCCGAGGTTGGGGGAAAGGGGCCAAGGAGATCCATTCCCCACTATGCGAAGGGTCATGCGCAATCAATCGGGGTTAAGGGGACCGTAGGTTGATGCTGTGCTCGAGTATGCTTTTGGCACTGTGGGCATCATTGTACATAAGTCAGGACATCCCGACGCATGGTTGGCCAATAGTAGCCTTGTTGAAGGACTTTTAAAAGTTAGCGTTCAACCGCAATATGCTCTCTGTAGATCCCCTCATGGACTTCGACTAAACCGTCCGAGCCTCCTTAGGGGCTAGGCACCGAAGGAGGGGATGGGTGAATGACCTTTGGTAAAGCCATCCATTCAACTTGCAATACCATGCTTGAGTGCACTAGTGCCATCGGGAGGCAGCCTTGTTGGTTGGCAACCTTGTCGGTCGACAGTATTTCATCTTTCTTATAGCGAAGGATCTCCTCTATCTAAGATGGAGTCATGTCAGCGATGGCAACATCCTCGGTTGTGATGGTTCAGCAGGAGAGTTATTCAACCTTGGGAGGAGGTGGTTTAAAGCATCTGCTTGCGTGTTCTGCACTCGGAGCACCCTTATCACTGTAACGTGTTGAAAGTGGTCGGAGAGTCGTCTTGCTTCAAACAAGTATTTCGACATAGTTATATCCCGAGCCTCATAGTCCTTGTTGATGTGACCAACCACCAACTGCGAATCGATGAAAACCTCAATGCTTCTTACTTTGAGCTCTAGGGCAAGTGTAAGCTCGGATATGAGTGCTTCGTATTCGGCTTCATTATTAGTAGCTTTGAATCTGAAACGAAGCACGTGTCTAAATAGTTGGCCATCAAGTCCCTTTAAAACAAGCTTGGCTCCACCTCTTTCGGCATATGCCGAGCCATCCACATGTAGAGTCCATTGTTGCTCAACGTGCGCACGGGTACTGTCCTCGGGAAGGGTTAACTCTGAGACGAAGTCAGTGATGGCTTGAGCTTTGATGGCAGTCCTCGAGATGTATTGTATGTCAAAATTTCCAAACTTGACTAACCACTTGAGCATTCACCCCGATATGTCAAATTTGGATAGAATCTGTCTTAGTGGCTGGTCGGTCACCACCTTGATCGAATGGGTTTGAAAATAAGGGCGCAGCTTTTTGGTCATCTGGATAAGTGCTAAGGCTAACTTCTCAATTGGTTGATATCGTGCCTCGAGCCCATTCAGGATGTGGCTTGTGTAGTAAATCGGTTGCTGCACCCCAGAATCCTCCCGGGTTAGGACAAAGCTAACCACGTGTTCAGATACTGGAAGGTAGAGGCTGAGTGGTTCATTCGAGGCGATCGAGGTGGGTCGGGATAGCCAAGCGAGATGTTCCTTAAGCTACACAAAAGCTTATTCGCATCCCGAGGTCCACTTGAAGTCCTTTAGGCTCTTTAAAGCTCGGAAAAAGAGAAGGCATTTGTCCCCTGATCGGGTCAAGAACCAGGCAAGAGCAATAATTCTCCGAGTCAAGCGTTGCACCTCCTTTATCAAGTGGGGAGGTTGTATGTTAATGATGGCTTGAACCTTCTCGGGGTTTGCATCTATCCCCCTTTGGTGGATGATAAAGCCAAGAAATTTTTTCGAGCTGACGCTGAAGGTGCACTTAGTAGGGTTGAGGCGCATGTCAAACTTCCTAAACATCTTGAATGTTTCAGCCAGATCTGCTAAGTGAGTTCGAGTGAACTTGCTTTTTATGATCATGTCATTGACATATACCTCCATGTTTCTCTCGATCTAGTGAGCAAACATTTTGTTCACCATTCTTTGATATGTCACCCTAGTGTTCTTTAGCCTGAATGGCATAACCTTATAGTAGTAGACTCCTCGACTTGTGATGAAGGCAATATGTTCCTAGTCTTCAGGGGCTATCCTGATTTGGTTATATCCCAAGAAAGCATCCATGAACGAAAGGAGCTTGTGCCCCGAGGTTGCGTCAACCATTTGGTCGATCCTCGAGAGCAGATAATAGTCCTTCGGGCATGCTTGGTTAAGATCGATGTAGTCAATACACATTCTCCAGCTTTCATTAGGTTTTTTAACGAGAACTACATTTGATAGCCATCATGGGTACTTTGCCTCAGCAATGAATCTTGCTACTAACAGATGCTCCACTTCGTCGCTCACCACCTTTCGTCAGTCGGGAGCCAACTTTCGAGGTTTCTGCCTCATCGATTGCATCTGGGGGTAGATATTCAAGTAGTGTTACACCATTCTTCGATCAATCTCAAGCATGTCTCTTGGCGACCAAGCAAAGACGTCGACATTTTTGGTTAGAAAGTCAATAAGCTGTACTCGTTCTTCCTCCAGGAGCTCCGACCCGATCTTCACAACCTTATTAGATTGGTTCTTGTTTAGTGGAACCTCCAAGGTGTGTTCAGCTTAGGACATAGCGATAGTTTTGTGATGTCCCGAGGGTTGACAATGGGCTGCTTATGCTTTTGCTTCTTAGGCAACGTAACAGTCGCTAGGTAACATTGTCTTGGTTCGTGAGGGTTGCTCCGCACCTCCCTGACCCCAGCTTGAGTTGAGAACTTTATTGCCCAGTGGTAAGTGGAGATGACGACTTTGAACTTATTAAGTTTCGAGTGGCCCAAGATGGCATTGTACGTCGAAGGGAGCTGCACAACCATAAAGTCACCATGATAGTCTTGGACTTTGACTCATCCCCCAAGGTAACTAGCAGAATGGTGATGTCGAAGGGTGAGATGGAATCTCTCATGAACTTGGTGAGCATCGATGGCATTAGAGTGAGATCTTATATGGCCAAGCTAAGATTCTGGAAGACATCAAAGTACAGGATGTCGGTGGAACTCCTAGTGTCCACTATGATCCTTTTTACCTGAGCATTGACAATCATAACCAAGATTACTAATGCATTGTCATGGTTAGGGTACTCAGTTTTTTCCTATTGAGAAGGTGATCTTGGGCTCCTCCTGCTATCTAGGGCACTTTTCTATAACCGCTCAAGCGTACGTCTTTCATCCCAATCCACTATCTCCTCTCGGGGATGGCCTGTCGACGATTATGTCGATTTGCTTCTCAACGAGGCTTGAGGGGTGTGGAGGCTTTCTGACGTAGTGATCGAGGTGCCCCCGACAGATGTGATCCGGTTCTTTAAGTCATGGTATTCCTTGGTGTTGTAACCGTAGTCACAATGAAATCGCTAGTATTTGGAGTGATTTCTGAGCTCGCATGGGGTTTTCATCGAGTTGGGCACTCTTAAGAGCCCCTTCTCTATGATTGGAGGAATATTTCTATTCTGGATGAATTCAGAGGTGGGAGAGGGGGCTTTGGGAGTGGCAGGTCAGGTCAATTGAGCCTTCTTCTCGGTGGGCCCAGGACCTACCCTCGGGATGGTTCTGATTGGGGTCTCTTGTGCTCTTTGTGCTTTCCCGCTACCAACGCCTCAGTAGCTACATACTAGTTTGCACATTGGAGCATCTCGAGGACATTTGTTACCGACTGTTTAACTAGTGACCAGAAGAATCTAGATAGTCGCTGACCCATAAAAAGCCTACATTATTAGAGAAGGATAAGCATCAGGGACTTCTTGGATCTCAGCAATGAAACAATAGACGAAGTGGGAGAGAGGCTCATCATCTTTCTAGCTGAGGGCGAGGAGCATGGTTGCAGACGGCTTCGGCCACACGTCGGCTAGGAAGTTAAGCTCAAACTCTTTTGCTAGCTGGTCAAAGGATGCTACTGAGGCCGGCCTGAGCCGGTTATACCACATTTGAGCTAGGCCTTGGAGAGTGGTGGGGAATGCTCGGCACATCAAGGCGTCCAAAGTGTCGTATAGGGCCATCTGGGCTTGAAATACAGTGACATGTTCCGCTAGGTCAGAGCTGCCATTGTAGGCCTCAATCATGGAGAGGTGAAAGTTTTGCGGGATCGGCTTGTACTGAATCTCTTACACAAAAGGGGACCCTCCTGGGGTGGGGGACTCGTCGAGCTCTTCCTTGGACTTTTGAAACTCTCTTTGGACTTTATCAAGATGTCGATTGACTGAGCATAGCTGAGCCCATAGAGAGTCTGTCGAGTCGGATGACAGCATGTTGGGCTCAGGGGTGCTCGGGTACGAGCATCGAAGATCTGGAGCGATGTGCTCGAGTGCCGGCCTTGGATTCCCTGACAACTCTTCGAGTGATGGAGTAATATCCACTATAACTAATTGTTGAGGGGCTAGCGATGGCGCTGGGGTAGGAGCTGGCAGTTCCCGTTGTGACAGTTAAGGCAACATCAATTATTGGGCAAGTTAAGAAACGAGGGGGATGATGTTTGCATCATCCCTGCTAGGGCTTGAACTTGATGAGTGTGGCTAAGGAATGCCTTGATTGAAACCGGGAGTGGTCCCATGGTGGTCCCGGTGGGTGACAACCCGAGATCAGTGAACAGTCGTCAATAGCGACTCCGCGTTGCAACAAAGGTGTTTCCTTCTAAGTTCGAGAGAGGTGGGAGTTGTCTTCTAAACCAGAAGGCTGAGTGCGTAGGGAGTGACTCTTCTCCAAGGCTGAGGATGATCTTATAATATCAGGCCCTCCTTCTAGCACTAGAATGTTGGTGAACCTTTATGTCATAGCTAAGGAGTCAACACGGTTTGGTTTAGCTCCGGATGCGCAAGGTTGCCCAGGTGGATGCTTGGGTGGTGGAAGCATGCGTCGGGTCCAGTTAAGCTAGTGCCTCACCTTTCGAGCGAGATCTTCTCCCCTAACAAGTGATCTGTCATGTGTTTGTCGGATTCCTACACCCAGGTTAAGGTCGGGAGGAGGATTTCCCGCCCTTCCAAAGCTTAAGTTAGTGTTGTGTGGATGAGAGAGCCCTTGGCACTGGCCAGGTTGTGGGTTTTTATACCTGCGTATGAGGGTCGATCGTACACGGTTCGTTAATGACTACCGACCCCTTAAGCGACCGACCCATATCTTCCATGCGAGCACCGACCGACCTGTCACGCCCCCGAATTATCACATTCAGGACGTGTGATCCTGTCTTAAATCCATAATAATATAATTCATCAACAATTCAATCCAGGATCCATTCCAACAATTTGAGGATCGTAAGAACCATTCAAATCAATATTCACAATTCATCAACCTGTACATTTCATAATATCATACTCCACTTCCCTCAGAGATTCATAAAATTCAAAGCCAACTCAACTAAACATCAACCACAACACAAATCCATAATCGTAGAAATATATACAATCACAAAACATAATATTTACCGCAAGTTCATATCCTTATGCAATTTAAACTTATCATTCCATCAACATAAGCGATCATTTAAACTTTTACAACACATAAGTGTCAACATATCCTTAACATTTCATCGGAAGTAAAGTATACTATACAACAAAAGACTTATCAACTAACAAAGATTAGCTCAAAAATCTTTTAGCCTTTCTTTACTTCAACTCAATTCTAGCTTTTCCGTGCGTGACAAGCTAACCTGAAAAAAATTATATATAGCAACGGGGTGAGCATAAAGAGCTCAGCAAGCGACTAACATATCCATAGTGATAGGAGCAGTTCAAGCAGGCTTGGTATCAAAATACAAAAGCATAGCTACAAGTGTTCAATGAAAAGCATCTCATTTGATAGAAAATCACAAAGGATTATCTCATTTGAAACCGGCATTATACATAACAATAGGAGAAAGGAAATTAGAGCATTTCATTAGCAAAAGAAGCATTTAGGTACATATCAAAGGTGTAAGAGTGTTTGGGAGCATAACAATGACATACGAAGCACTTCAAAGTATAACAAGTGAATCGAATAACAAAAACAAACTTGTATGTCATTTTTTATGTAGCATGCATTTCATTTTTATCCAAAGCATAAATATAATCTCATAGGCAAAGCTTTGGATATCATATCAAATAAACATAGAGGGTGCTGTGGGACCACATTCATAACGTGATTCATCCATTTCTGGATGACCATCAAATATTAGTCTCCCACGTCTGGGAGCTCCATCCACCCACGTCTGAGTGAAGTCAATGGGGTCGACAGAGCAATCGTGGGCTCTAAGCATAACTCCATTTACCATTTCTGGCAAAGGTTCACAATATCCCATAAGACACCAGAGTACAAAAGGGTAGTATGAACAATAACATTGGCATATATCGGAAGCACATGCGGAACAACGAAAATATGCGTGTGCCTTTACGAAATAAGATAATACAAACACGAATATTACATAATAGATTTCAGGTATATAAACAATTTTAGGACGAACAATACAAGAATTTTCAAAGGACTATTATAAAGCTCAATTGAAAAAGAATTTAGCAGAAATTAGATCTCCAATAGGATGAAACTTGAATAGGCAAAACTTAACTAAATTTCAGGTCTGATAGAAATTGAGTGGTCCATTTCCTGAATTGTTTGAGTGATCAAATATAGTCCAATTCGCTCATAATAGGTGTCATTGGAAATCTGTATCAAACTATTTTCAGATGAACTCAGATTTGTAAATTTTTGAGTTTCTAACAGGAAGTTACAACAAATAGAGTAAAGAAAGGTCAGAATTGATCATCTCTGTTTTGCAGAATTGGTAGATTGAATTTAAACTAATGTTTCAGAGGGAAAACATAATTTAAAATTTTCAAATTATATGTCAAAAGAAAGATACACGAATCTAGTTTCTAAAGAATGAAATTTTACATAATTCAGAATTTTTATCAGAGAGTTATGAGCCATTTAGTAACAGAAGGTTAGGAGCTATAGTATCTATTTCACCGAATACATAAGGTCTTTTCATTCATATATTTGGATAGATAAATTTATTCCAAATCTTTAAATTTTTATGTCAAATGAAATCTCTATAAGTCTTCTTTCGTATGAAAAAGGTTTCTCCTCAATTAGGCTTTAGTACAGAAAGTTATGTCCACATGAGTACTGAAAGGTCAAAAAATCCGAAAATTTCCAGATTTAACATTTGATGTATAAATGGCATAGATATCTTCAATGACGCTATAATCTTCCAATTTTTCTCAGAATCAAGATGAAACAAGGATCAAAATTTATCTCTAGGATGGGGTTAGAATACTTGCCTTATAAAAGTTTGATTCCCAACTATGGAGAGTTGATGCAAAACCTTGAGCTAAGATGAAAGTTCTTCTTCTCCTTCAATTCCTTCTCCTTCTCCTCTACGTTGGCAGCAAGCTTCTCATGTTAAGTTTTCCTTAACTCCTCATCTATTTACTTAAGTTTTAGCTAATACAAGGATAGGTGGCAAGCATGCATGATGAAAACATGTGTCATCCACATAATTAACACAAGTGGCTCATTCTTATGTTAGCTAATGCCACTTATCCTCTCTTTTTCTTTCTTTCTTTCTTTTTTTTTTTAAACTGAATACCAATCTTTCATAAATCCTATATAATTGTTAATATTCACATTTTGGTCCCTAACACTTAACTTTCAACATAAAAATATTTAGTGCTAAAGGATTATTAAAAGAAACCATCATATTTACAAATAAGTCCTTTTAAATTTTTTTCAAAAATGAGGGATGTGACACTCTCCCCTCCTTAAAAGAAAATTTAGTCCTCTAAATTAGTCATACCTCTTTCGACGAAAAGATGAGGATAAGCTTTCTTCATTTCTTCCTCTAGCTCCCAGATCGTTTCATTTGTAGAATGATGCTTCCAAATTACTTTAACCAGAGTAATGATTCTATTTCTTTAGATTTTCTCTTTCTTATCAATAATCCGAATGGGCTCTTCCTTGTAAAACAAGTCTTTCTTAATCACAATCGGCTCATACTCAATGACATGAGAGAGATCAGGTATATACTTTCTGAGCATTGAAACATGAAATATATCATGGATATAACACAATGATGGTGGCAAGGCAATTTTGTAAGCGACCGAGCCAATTCTTTCAAGGATTTCAAAGGGTCTAATAAACCTTGGGTTTAACTTTCCTTTCTTTCCAAATCTTACAACACCTTTAGAAGGAGAGACCTTTAGGAATACAAAATCTCCTATTTGGAACTCGATATGTCGTCTTCTATTGTCAGCATAGCTCTTTTGTCGACTTTGAGCAGTCTTTAGCCTCTTTCTGATAACTTGAATCTTTTCAGTAATCTCTTGTACTTTATCTGGTGCTAACAACTTTATATCGCCAACTTCCTCCCAACATATAGGCATTCTGCACTTTCGCCCATACAATACTTCATAAGGAGCCATCTGAATGCTCGAATGATAACTATTATTATAAGTGAACTCAATAAGAGAAATATATTTATCTCATTCACCTCTCCAATCTATAACATAAGCTCTAAGTAAATCCTCAAGTACTTGAATAGTTCTTTCAGATTGACCATTAGTCTGAGGGTGATAGACAGTGCTAAACTTTACTTTGGTGCCCATAGAATCTTGTAATCTCCTCCATAATCTAGAAAGAAATCTGGAGTCTCTATCCGAGATGATCTCCTTTGGGACACCATGAAGTCTTACTATTTCATCAACATACAAATCTGCAAGCCTATCAAGGGAATAAGTTATATTGATTGGTAAGAAATGTACCGATTTGGTTAACCTATCAATAATGACCCAAATAGCATCATGCTTTCTAGAGGTTCTGGGTAGTCCTGAAACAAAGTCCATAGTAATGCATTCCCATTTCCATTCAGGAATATCTAAGGGCTGTAACAAACCTCCAGGTCTCTGGTGTTCTGCTTTGATTTGTTGATATGTCAAACACCTTGAAACATATATTGCAATCTCCTTCTTCATGCCTTTCCACCAATAATGACTTTGAAGATCTCTATACATTTTAGTGTTACTTGGATGCATGGTATACTTTGAATTGTGACCTTCCTTCAAGATTTGGTCCTTGAAATCTGGGTCATTTGGAACACATATTCTATCCCCAAATCTCAATAGGCCATCATCTGAAATTTGAAAATTCAACTTCAATCTCTTTTCAACTTCATTTCTCAAGTATATTAAATGTGGATCTCGTAGTTGTCCTTCTTTAATTTGTTGAATGAGATCAGTTTGCACTTAGATAGAGGCCATCAACATTATTGAGTCTTGCCCTTTCCTCATTACATTCGAATCATAATTTCTTTCTAATAGCTTCCATTGTTTCACAACCAGACTAGCCATAAAACTTGTAGATTTTCTACTAAGTGCATCAGCTACAACATTTGCTTTACCTGGGTGATAACGGATGATACAATCATAATCTTTTAAAAGTTCTATCCATCTTCGCTGCCTCATATTTAACTCTTTCTGTGTAAAAATGTACTTTAAACTCTTGTGATCAGTAAAGATATCAAATGTCCACCCATACAAGTAATGTCTCCAAATCTTTAGAGCAAAGATGATTGTTGCCAATTCTAAATCATGAGTCGGATAATTCAATTCATAGCTCTTCAGCTGCCTAGAAGCATAAGCAATTACTTTCCCTTCTTGCATTAAAACACATCCAAGACCCTTTCTTGAAGCATCAGTATAAATTACGAATCCTTCGTTACCACTCGAAATAGTGAGAATAGGGGCACTAATCAATCTTCTTTTTAATTCTTGGAAACATTGCTCACAATCACCACTCCATTCAAATTTTACATTCTTTTGAGTCAGTTTGGTGAGGGGATGAGCAATTTGAGAAAATCCCTCCACAAATCTCCTGTAATAACCTGCCATGCCTAAGAAACTTCTAACTTCTGTTACATTTGTTGGTACTTCCCAATTAACTACTGCTTCCACCTTCTTTGGATCAACAGGTATGTCCTTTCTTGAAATCACGTGGCCTAAGAAAGCAATTTCCTTCAACCAAAATTCACATTTGTTGAACTTTGCATACAGCTTCTTTTCTCTTAGTATGGATAATACATTTCTCAAGTGTTTCTCATGCTCCTGATTACTCCTTGAATATACTAATATGTCATCAATAAATACAATTACACAATTATCTAAGAGTGGCTGAAATATTCTATTCATTAGTTCTATAAAAGCTGCAGGAGCATTAGTCAAGCCAAAAGGCATTACTAAAAATTCATAGTGACCATATCGAGTTCTAAAGGCTATTTTTGGAATATCGTCCTTCTTGACCTTCAACTGATAGTAACCTGATCTTAGATCAATCTTGGAGAATACTTGTGCACCCTGCAATTGATCAAACAAATCATCAATTTTGGGTAGGGGATACTTGTTTTTGATGGTCACCTGATTCAACTGTCTATAATCAATACAAAGCCTTAACATCCCATCCATTTTCTTAACTAACAGCACTGGAGCACCCCATGGTGAGACGTTGGGTCGAATGAAACCCTTATCTAATAACTCTTGTATTTGCTTCTTCAATTTCTCGAGCTCGAGTGGTGCCATTCTGTAGGGAGGTTTAGATATTGGGGTCGTCTCGGGGACTAAATCAATAACAAATTCACCTTTCATGTCTGGAGGTAGTCCAAGCAAATCCTCCGGGAATACATCAGGGAACTCTTTAACCACGAAAATTTTGTTTAGGAGAGTTTCTTGTTCTGAATGCTCTTTTACATATATAACATAACAAAAACATCCTTTCTGCATAAGGCGTTGAGTTTGAAGTGCCGATATTAAGCAAGGAGGCAAATCATGCCTAATACCCTCAAAGTAGAAGATAGGCTGATTTGGTATGCAAAAAGTAATTATTTTTGTATAGCAATCAATACTAGCATGATAGGAAGATAACCAATCCATGCCCAGTATAATATCAAAACTTTGGATTTCTAGGAGTATCAAATCAGCAAGGAATTCATGTTCTCCGATAGAAATCAAACATGATGGATAAACCAAATTTGTAGTCAAGGAATCCCCAACAATAGATATGTGTAGCAAATAATCTAGTGGTTTAGGTTGAATGCCCAAGTGACAAGCAAAATAGTGTGATACAAAAGATAAGTTGGAACCCTGGATCAAACAAAACTTTTGCATTTCTATTAAAAACATATAAATACCTTCAACCACTGATTTAGAGGCTCTTGAATCTTGTTCTCTGATAGCATAGACTCTAGCATAGGCATTGGCTTAGGGGTGTGGCTCTTTCTTCTTGTTTAGTGGGCGATCTATTACTTTATGATCCAACTTTCCACAGGCAAAACAGGCTCCAGTCACCCGAAAACACTCTCTCGTTTTATGATTACGTCCACATTTTGCACACGATAGAGTTCTTTGTGATAGATTTCCTTTCTCAAATCTAAGTGCCTTCACCCTCTTGTTACTTCTTTCTACTTCATTTCTTCTCTACTTCTACCAACAAACTTATCCTTGTGTTTCTTGTCCCCGATTTCTTGGATCTCCTCCAAGTCTTTTTCAAGTATGAAAGCTCTTTCTACTACATTAGTGTATACCTGGAGTTTTAAAGCTTATCCGACTTCTTATTGCTGGCCTTAGTCCCCTTTCAAACCTTCTTGCTTTCCTAGATTCATCGTCAATCATATGCGTGGCAAATCTAGAGAGCTCATGAATTTAGACTCATATTTGCTCTCATGAAATTCCCTGATAAGAATCAGGAACTCCAATTCTTTCTGCTCTCTAATACAATCTGGAAAATATCTTTCATTGAACTTTTCTGTAAATACCTTCCAAGTGATTGGCTCTTGTCGAGCTTCAGAAATCCTCTTCATGGTTCGCCACCAGTGCTTAGCCTCACCTTCTAGCATGAAGGAAGCAAGAGAAACCTTCTTATTATCAGGGCAACTTAAAACATCAAATATTTTTTCTATCCACATCATCCATTGTTCTGCTACCATTGGATCAGGCTCACCACTAAAACTAGGAGGACTAAGCTTCTTAAATTGCTCGATTCCCAACCCAGTCTGGTTTGAAGTCCCCACTTCATCATTTCTTCCATGTCGGACTTGTTGTTGCATCACTTGTGTCATAGCCTCCAGAGTTTTCATAATTCCACTCAATTGATCGGAAGTAGATGCAATAGGAGAACTAGATAACCTTATCATCCTTGCTTCCTAAAACAACAAAAGAAAACTTTTGATTAGTCTCTAAATTGAAATCACTAAACCTCAAAATTTATTATGCATCTAGCATATCAAATTTCTTAGGAATCCTCAAATCATGCTCTGATACTAAACTTTCATGCCCCCAATTATCACATTCAGGGCGTGTGATCCTGTCTTAAATCCATAATAATATAATTCATGAACAATTCAATCCAGGATCCATTCCAACAATTTGAGGATCGTAAGAACCATTCAAATCAATATTCACATTCATCAACCTGTTCATAATATCATACTCCACTTCCTCGAGATTCATAAAATCCAAAGCCAACTCAATTAAACATCAACCACAACACAAATCCATAATCGTAGAAATATATACAATCACAAAACATAATATTTATCGCAAGTTCATATCCTTATGCAATTTAAACTTATCATTCCATCAACATAAGCGATCATTTAAACTTTTACAATACATAAGTGTCAACATATCCTTAACATTTCATCAGAAGTAAAGTATACTATACAACAAAAGACTTATCAACTAACAAAGATTAGCCCAAAATCTTCTAGCCTTTCTTTACTTCAACCCAATTCTAGCTTTTCCGCAGCGTGATAAGCTAACTTTGAAAAAAATTATATATAGCAACGGGTGAGCATAAAGAGCTCAGCAAGCGACTAACATATCCATAGTGATAGGAGCAGTTCAAGCAGGCTTGGTATCAAAATACAAAAGCATAGCTACAAGTGTTCAATGAAAAGCATCTCATTTGATAGAAAATCACAAAGGATTATCTCATTTGAAACCGATATTATACATAACAATAGGAGAAAGAAAATTGGAGCATTTCATTAGCAAAAGAAGCATTTAGGTACATATCAAAGGTGTAAGAGTGTTTGGGAGCATAACAATGATATACGAAGCACTTCAAAGTATAACAAGTGAACCGAATAACAAAAACAAACTTGTATGTCATTTTTGATGTAGCATGCATTTCATTTTTATCCAAAGCATAAATATAATCTCGTAGGTAAAGCTTTGGATATCATATCAAATAAACATAGAGGGTGTTGTGGGACCACATTCATAACGTGATTCATCCATTTCTGGATGACCACCAAACATTAGTCTCCCACGTCTGGGAGCTTCATCCACCCATGTCTGAGTGAAGTCAATGGGGTCGACAGAGCAATCGTGGGCTCTAAGCATAACTCCCTTTACCATTTCTGGCAAAGGTTCACAATATCCCACAAGACACCAGAGTACAAAAGGGTAGTATGAACAATAACATTGGCACATATCGGAAGCACATGCGGAACAACGAAAATATGCGTGTGCCTTTACGAAATAAGATAATACAAACACGAACATTACATAATAGATTTCAGGTATATAAACAATTTTAGGATGAACAATACAAGAATTTTCAAAGGACCATTATAAAGCTCAATTGAAAAAGAATTTAGCAGAAATTAGATCTCCAATAGGATGAAACTTGAATAGGCAAAACTCAACTAAATTTCAGGTCTGATAGAAATTGAGTGGTCCATTTCTTGAATTGTTTAAGTGACCAAATATAGTCCAATTCGCTCATAATAGGTGTCAATGGAAAGCTGTATCAAACTATTTTCAGATGAACTCAGATTTGTAAATTTTTGAGTTTCTAACAGGAAGTTACAATAAATATAGTAAAGAAAGGTCAGAATTGATCATCTCTGTTTTGCAGAATTGGTAGATTGAATTTAAACTAATGTTTCAGAGGGAAAACATAATTCAAAATTTTCAAATTATATTTCAAAAGAAAGATATACAAATCTAGTTTCTAAATAATCAAATTTTACATAATTCAGAATTTTTATCAGAGAGTTATGAGCCATTTAGTAACAGAAGGTTAGGAGCTGTAGTATCTATTTCACCGAATACATGAGGTCTTTCATTCATATATTTGGATAGATAAATTTATTCCAAATCTTTAAATTTTTATGTCAAATGAAAGCTCTATAAGTCTTCTTTCGTATGAAAAAGGTTTCTCCTCAATTAGGCTTTAGTACAGAAAGTTATGTCCACATGAGTTCTGAAAGGTAAAAAAATCCGAAAATTTCCAGATTCAACATTTGATGTATAAATGGCATAGATATCTTCAATGAAGCTCTAATCTTTCAATTTTTCTTAGAATCAAGATGAAACAAGGATCAAAATTTATCTCTAGGATGGGGTTAGAACACTTGCCTTATAAAAGTTTGATTCCCAACTATGGAGAGTTGATGCAAAACCTTGAGCTAAGATGAAAGTTCTTCTTCTCCTTCAATTCCTTTGCCTTCTCCTCTACGTTGGTAGCAAGCTTCTCATGTTAAGTTTTCCTTAACTCCTCATCTATTTACTTAAGTTTTAGCTAATACAAGGATAGGTGGCAAGCATGCATGAGGAAAACATGTGTCATCCACATAATTAACACAAGTGGCTCATTCTTATATTAGCTAATGCCACTTGTCCTCTCTTTTTCTTTCTTTCTTTCTTTTTTTTTTAAACTAAATACCAATCTTTCATAAATCCTATATAATTATGAATATTCGTATTTTGGTCCCTAACACTCAACTTTTAATATAAAAATATTTAGTACTAAAGGATTATTAAAAGAAACCCTCATATTTACAAATAAGTCCTTTTAAATTTTTTTCAAAAATGAGGGATGTTACACCTACATGGATCGGCACCGAGCAACGCTATCTCAAACTTTCCTAAGCAGCTTTGTACCATACGGCATCGTCCCGAGCTTTCCGGAGCAACTTCGTACCATGTGGCACCGTCCCGAGCTTTCCGGGGTAGCTTCGTACTATGCGGCACCATCTCGAGCTTTCCAATGTAGCTTCGTACCATGCAGCTTCGTCCCAAGCTTTCTGAAGCAGTTTCATACCATGCGGCGTACCTTGCATGGCCTTGTACAGCATGGGTGGATGGTTGCCTCATCTAAGTCTGAGGTTTCATGTCGATGTGATCCACCATGATGGGGAATAAAAAGAGGCAACAAACAAGGAAAGACTTTTGTATATGAACAAATACTAGCAGGCCGTAACATGCAGCGAAATTAAATGAAAATCACAATCAAATAGAACACTAAGATTTACGTGGAATACCCCTTCAACGTGAAGGGTAAAAACCACGGGGCAAATCAGAGAAAATTCACTATAGAAATAACGAATGTACAATTCTCAAATCTTTTACCCAAAAGTCAAGCAACAATCATAAGAGAATAACTGGGATACAAGGATCACGTCACTGTGCACAATATCCAAAACCTCCCTAAGAAATTATAGTAAAAATTCACTGTAGATCTGATCTAACCTGAGATGAGAAACTATTTGGATGAATGAGAACAATTTTTATATTTTCCTTGACTTCTTCCCTTTCTTTTTCTCTTGTTTTTCTGCCCTTTTCCCCTCTCTTTGAATCCCCTTTTGCTGCTGCGAAGTTTCTGCCCTTTGCTGCAGTTTTCTCCTTAATTTCACAACCACCATTAGCTCCTATTTATAATTAGGGTTTTGGTTAAGTTAGGGTTTAAGAGGAAAGAGATAGGCTATGGGCTGATAAAGCCCATATGGGCTGAATTTGGGCTGTCAGCCCAACAACCTCCCCCTTCAGCCCATAAGGGAGGCTGTCTCTTTTGCTTCTCAATGTAAATCTATGCCGACCAATTATCGGCACATCTACTACCTCTCTTTTGGTAAGGTCTTTGTCAACATGTTTGCTCCATTATCATCTGTATGAATTTTCTAAAGTTGCAACCACTTCTTTTCAAGTATATTTCGAATCCAGTGATATCTGATATCTATATGCTTTGACTTGGAATGAAAAGTTGGGTTCTTACATAAATGGATCGCACTCTGGCTGTCACAATACACCACATAGTTTTCCTGTTTCAACCCCAATTCTTGTAAGAATTCTTATATCCATAATATTTCTTTGCAAACCTCTGTAGCAGCAATATATTCTGCCTCTGTGGTGGAGAGAGCAATACACCTTTGCAATCTAGATTACCATGACACAGCTACCCCTGCAAAAGTAAGTACAAAACTGATGTGGATTTCCTTGTATAAATATCTCTAGCCATATCTCAGATCTGTAACCCGTTAGCATAGGTGGTCCACTCAAAAGCTTAAACAAACCTTAGAGCTTTCTCGAGATATCTCAAGATCCACTTCACTTCTTTGCTCGCTGCTCTTTGCTTGGATTTGCAAGAAATCTGCTAGTAACACCCATTGCATATGTGATGTCCGGCCTCGTACATACCATTGCATACATTAAACTTCCAACTGCTGAAGCATAAGGAACCTTTTGCATTTTCTCCTTCTCCTCATCACTTGACGGACTCTGTTTTGAGCACAACTTAAAGTGACCTGAAAGAGGAGAACCAACTGGCTTTCCATTACTCATACTGAACCTTTCTAATACCTTCTCGATATACTTCTCCTATGTCAACCAAATCTTCTTGTTTTTCCTATCATGAGAAATCTGCATACCCAGTATTTACTTTGCTGGCCCCAAGCCCTTCATTACAAAGGACTCACTCAATTCCTTCTTTAACCTGTCAATTGTACATATATCTTTCCCAAGAATAAGCATATCATCAACATAAAGTAAGAGAATAATAAAATCCTTACCAAACCGTTTGATGTACATATAATGATCTGAAACCGTTCTTTTATATCCATTTTCAATTATAAATGAATCAAACTTTCTGTACCATTGTCTTAGAGCTTGCTTCAATCCATACAAACTCTTTCTTAACTTGCAGACAAAATTTTCTTTACCTTTGACTTTGAAACCTTCTGGTTGCTCCATATAAATTTCTTTCTCCAAATCACTATGAAGGAAAGCTGTCTTCACATCTAACTACTCCACCTCCAAGTCCTAACTAGCAGCAATACCTAGAGTAATACGAATATAAGACATTTTAACAACAGGAGAAAAAATTCCTTCAAAGTTAATACCTTTCTTTTGACTAAAGCCTTTCACAACCAATCTGGCTTTGTACTTTTGTTGAGAACAATATTCTTGAGTCTTCAACCTGAAAATCCACTTGTTCTTCAAGGCTTTCATTCCCTATGGAAGTTACACCAAATCATATGTATGATTCTCCTGTAGAGCATTCATCTCTTCCTTCATAGCAACTAGCCATATTTTTTTCTACTCACTTTCAACTGCTTCCTGGTAACTCTCTAGTTCACCTACATCAGTAAGCATCACATACTCATCTGCAGAGTATCTTCTGGAAGGCTGACATTGTCTAGAAGATCTTCTCAATTGAGGTTTTACGAGAAGCTGCTCCTCAACTTCTTCTTGCTCAATATGTCATGCAGGTAGATTAACATCTGGTTCTACACCATCTTCCTGCACATCTCTCCCATCACCCTAATATACTGGAGAAATAACTAGGTCACAATCTGTTAATCCTTCTGCAGAAGTCTTGGCTGGTGCCTCCTTCTTCAAATCCTCAAGGGTTTGATCCTCAAAGAAGACCACATCTCTACTTCTAAACATCTTCTGCTTTTCTGGATCCTAAAGCCTGTAACCAAATTGATCATGTGAGTAGCCAAGAAAAATACATTCTTTTGTCTTACCATCCAGCTTGGACCTTTCATTGTTTGGAACATGTACAAATACACAACAACCAAATACTCTCAAATGCCTATAGGAAACATCTTTCCCTGACCAAACATGCTCGGCAACATCAACATCTAGGGCTGTACAGGGAGATAAGTTGATCACATCAACTACAGTCCTCGAAGCCTCATCCCAAATTCTTTTGGGTAGCTTTTCTTGTGACAGCATACATCTAATCTTTTCCATGATGGTGTGGTTCATCCTCTCTACAATTGCATTATGCTGAGGTGTACCAGGAACTGTCATCTCATGTTGAATGTCATGTGACCTACAACAATCATCAAACAATCCTATATACTCACCACCATTATCTGATCTTATGCATTTCAATTATCTTTCTGTCTCCCTTTCAACTCTGGTATGAAACTCTTTGAAGACACTAATAACCTGATCTTTGGTCTTCAAAGCATAAGTCCATACTTTTCTAAAAAAGTCATCTATAAAAGTAACAAAATAAAGTACATCATTGATACTAGAAACATTTGTAGAACTACTAGGAGTTTTTGTCCTCAAAGGATCATATACATCTGTATAAACACGGTCCAAGGCATATATTTTTCTAAACAAAGCAAGACTAGCAAATGAAACTCTATGTTGTTTACCAGCTAAACAATCAATACAAGGGTTCAGACATGTACCTCTGAGGTCAAGCAATACCTCTCTCTTGGAAAGAGCTTGCAGTCCTTTCTCACTCATGTGTCCCAATCGCTTATGCCACAACTCCATGCTGAAGTCTTTCTCTGTAGCATTCAGTTGTTCACCACAAGCTTCGACCTGCAACTTGTATAAAGTATGACATTTCTTTCCATTAGCGATAACAAGAGAACCCTTACTGAGTTTCCATTACCCTCTGTGAAACCTGCTATCATAGTCTTCATCATCTAGTCTTCCAACTGAAATTAGATTCAGTCTCAAGTCAACCACATGCCTCACATCCTTAAGTACCAACTTGTATCCAAGGTTGGTCTTTATATAGATGTCACTCATGCCAATGATGTCTGTTGTGCCATGGTTGTCAATCTTGACAGCACCAAAATTTTCAGACCTGTAGGTAGCAAAGAACTCCCTCTGTGGTGTAGCATGATAAGAAGCTCCTATGTCAATTATCCACTCGAGATCCTGACATACACAAGAAAAAATATCATCAGAAGGGGATAAAATCAAATAATCACCAACCTGCACTATAGCTATGGTATTCTCTTTTGACTCTGTAGACTCCACTTCTTTTCCCTTTTTCTTGCTCTTCTTAGGTTGCTTGTATTATTTTTATAATATCCTTTCTTACAACAGTTGTAGCAAACAATATCTTTCCTTGATCTTGACTTACTTCTACCTATGCGTGAACTGCTTCTATCTTTAGACCTTGACCTTCCTCTGTTCTCTGAGATAAGTGTCTGTGAATCAATCTGAGATACTGCTGAATTCTTTTTTCTCAACTCCTCATTTAACAAACTACTTGTTACTTGACTCATGGTAACAATACCATCTGGCACAAAATTACTAAAGGAAACCACTAGTGTCTCCCAACTTTCTAGCAATGAACCGAGAAGTAACAATGTCTGCAACTCATCATCAAGAGATATTTTGATAGAAGATAACTGGTTAGTAATACTCTGTATTTCATTCAAATGCTTAGCAATAGAAGCACCCTCTTTATATTTCAGGTTCACAAGTTTTCTAATCAAAAAAGCTTTGTTGCCAGCTGTTTTTCTTTCATAGAGACCTTCCAACTTTTTCCAAAGAGAATATGCAGAACTTTCAGTAGAAACATGATGAAAGACACTATCATCGAGCCACTATCGAATAAACATAACCGTTTTTCGATCTAATCTCTTCCACTCATCATTTGTCATAGTTATGGATTTTTCACTATCCCCTTACAAAGGTTCATACAAATCATTACAATACAAGAGATCTTCCATTCTTGATTTCCATATCATCCAATTGTTTCCGTTCAAACTAATCATGCGAGAAACACTACCAGCCTCCATGTTCAAACATAAAAATTAAATCACTAAACCCTTGCTCTGATACCAGTTGATGGGGAATAAAAAGAGGCAATAAACAAGGAAAGACTTTTGTATATGAACAAATACTAGCAGGCCGTAACACGCAGCGGAATTAAACAGAAATCACAATCAAATAGAACACCAAGATTTACGTGAAAAATCCCTTCAACGTGAAAGGTAAAAACCACGGGACAAATCAGAGAAAATCTACTATAGAAATAATGAATGTACAATTCTCGAATCTCTTGCCCAAAACCCAAGTAACAATCACAAGAAAATAACTGGGATATAAAGATCACGTCACTGTGCACAATATCCAAAACCTCCCCAAGCAATCACAGTAAAAATTCACTGTAGATCTGATCTAACCTGAGATGAGAAACTGTTTGGATGAATGAGAACAATTTCTGCGTTTTCCTTGACTTCTTCCCTTTCTTTTTTTCTTGTTTTTCTGCCTTTTTTCCTCTCTTTGAATCCCCTTTTGCTGCTGCGAAGTTTCTGCTCTTTGCTGTAGTTTTTTCCTTAATTTCATAACCATCATTAGCCCCTATTTATAATTATGATTTAGGTTAAATTAGGATTTAAGAGGAAAAAGATAAGTTATGAGCTAATAAAGCCCATATAGGTTGAATTTGGATCGTCAGCCCAACAAACCATATCAGCTTTAAAGCTCTATGTCGGTGCTGACATAGTTATAGATTGCTGCCAAAAGATATAGTACCAAAACGTACCCTATTAGTATCGTTTCTAAAAATATTTATTTTATCTATCTCTTAAAAATCTAATCATTGGAGAAGACGTGTCAAAGAGAAGCCTTTGCCAATCGATAATTGAAGCTATCGGTACTTTGCCAATTTGATGACCACTAAATAATGGGACCGATCGTGTTTGGTTCAGAGACAGAGAGATCTTTGCCAATACAAAACGTTGGTTTTCTTCAATAATTGGAAGCTACTAATAATTGTAATTCAAGCTACCAATAGAGAATGCTGCTTCAATCATTGAAGCAATAAATATTATCTACATAGCCAATGCTATGCGCCTCGTGTGGCCGCTGTCGCCAGGGAAAGAAGAAAAGTCCTCTCTTGCTTTAGCAGGTCTTTTGGGCACCGAGGAAGAAAGATCGGCTCCCCTTTGAGATGTCGACCGCACTAACGATCGGAGGATGGTTCGCACAAGGCTTCATCCAGGCCTTGCTCGACAAGGCCAGCGATAGCGCCGTTCAACAACTTGCCAAGCGCGGGGGCCTGCAGGACGACCTGAGGAGTCTGCAAACAATTCTGTACATAACCAGTGTCATGGTCGACACTGCAGACATGAGGTATGAGAAGAACCCTAACCTGCGGAAACTGATGAAGCAGCTCAAGGATGCTGCTTATGATGCGGAAGACTTACTAGATGAGCTCGAATACCAAGCCCTGAAGCAGAAGATCCAGCATGGAGGAGAACAGGCAAGTGACCTCTTTTCTTTAGCCTTTAATCTGTCTGGCTATGACGCCGGGACTAAACTGAGGGAGATCCAGGGGAATTTAAGTGTAATTACTGCTAACATGAAGAACACGATGGAACTGTTAAATTTGCATGATCGAGGGAGACGATCAAACATGAAGTTGCCTAGTAGAGAAACAAGCTCTTTCTTGACCGAAACCAGAGTGTATGGTCGAGACCGAGAACTGGAGAAAGTAGTAGAATTGTTGTCCACCTCAGTCGAGAAATCAGGGCCCGATATCAATAACTTGTGTGTTCTACCTCTCCTCGGCATCGGAGGAATCGGGAAGACTACCCTGGCTCAGTTCGTGTACAACGATGCCACGGTCAGGAAGCACTTTGAGTTGAAGATTTGGGTCTGTGTATCCGACAGTTTTGACGTGAAGAGACTCACCAAAGAGATCATAGAATCTGTCACTAACAAGAAACAATCTGATCTAATGAACTTGGACACTCTTCAAGTGATCCTGAAGGTGAAGATTGCGTCCAAGAGGTTTCTGCTTGTCCTCGATGATGTGTGGAGCGTCGACACTCGCGGTATGGACGAGTGGCAAAAACTGTGCGCGCCGTTGAGGTTTGGAGCGCAGGGCAGCATGGCCTTGGTGACTACTCGAGATTTGAGGATCGCCAGCATTGTTGGTACGATGAAGGAAATCTTGCTCGAGGGTTTAGAAGATGACGATTACTGGGAATTGTTCAAAAAGTGTGCATTCGGTTCTTTGAATCCCGAGGAGCATCCAGAGCTGGAGGCCATCGGGAGAAAGATCGCTGGCAAGCTGAAGGGCTCACCGCTGGCAGCAAAAACAATAGGAAGCTTGTTGCGATCGGATGCGAACAAGGGATACTGGAGAACTACGATGGAGAGTGAAGTATGGGAGCTACCACAAGATGAGAATGGCGTTCTGTCTGTCCTACGGCGGAGCTATCAATACCTGCCTGGGCATCTCAAGCAGTGCTTCACTTTTTGTTCTCTGTTCCCCAAAGACCACGAATTTTACGAAGATCAGTTGATCCAGATATGGATGGCAGAAGGGTACATCACGCCGGAAGAAAATAAGACGGTGGAAGACGTAGGAAGAAGCTACATTTGCGAGCTAGTCAACTGTTCTTTCTTTCAAGCATCAGCGGACGGGGATTATTATGTGATGCATGACCTCGTACACGATCTAGCCCAATATATTTCAGTGGAAGAGTGTTGCAGGATAAGTGGCGGCAAGTCCAAAAGGATCCGTGACATGATTCGACATCTATCAGCAGAATTAACTGACGGAACGAAGCCGATGGAGTTCTCCGGCTATGAGAAACTGCGGACCCTCATGATCAACTGTAACAGAAGTCGGTTTCTGTGTACGCCTAGAGTGGAGAGCGGCCTGTTGCCCCGTGACATGTTGAAGAGACTGAGAAGCATCCACGTGCTGGTATTGCAGAACTGTGGCTTGCAGGAGTTGCCAGAGACGATCGGTGACCTGATACACCTCCGGTACCTTGACGTGTCTTACAACTCCGGCATTCAGAGGTTGCCCGACGCACTTTTGGGCCTCTACAATCTGCAAGCACTGTTACTGTGGGACTGTCAATTACAGCGTCTCCCCAAAGGCATGAGCAACCTGATCAACTTGCGGCATCTTTCTGCAAGCTATGAGATAGTTTCTGAGATATACGAAGTTGGGAAGCTCACTTCTCTTCAAGAATTATCTGCATTCAGAGTGCTCAAGGATCACGGGCACCGACTTGCAGAGCTAAAGGGCTTGACACAGCTTCATGGAACACTTCGAATTACGAACCTTGAGAATGTCGAGAGTCGAGAAGAAGCCGCCAAGGCTAAACTGAGCAACAAGGAGTACATCGATGCGTTGGAGTTGGAATGGGCATCTGACGACGACGGCTCCAGTTCGGACGACAGTGAGACACCGGTCGAGGAGGGCGAGATAATCGAAGGTCTCCAACCACATCAAGCTCTCAAATGTTTGAGGATCACAGGGTACAACAGTGCCAGATCTCCTAGTTGGTTAAAGGCTGAAGTGCTACCGAACTTGGAAAGTGTGACGCTAGAAAACTGTAGAACATGGGAGGATCTTTCGTGTATTGGACAGCTACCTAATCTCAAGGTTCTTCACGTCATGGGAATGCCATCGGTAAAAAGGATAGGCCATGAATTATTTGGCCCGCAGGGTAGGTGTTTTCTCAGGGTGGAAGAGGTCGTGCTCAGAGACATGCCGGCATTGGAAGAGTGGTCATGGATCGAGGGCAGAATGTTGTTCCCTTCCTTGCGTAAACTCGAAGTCAGAAAGTGCCCCAAGCTTCTAATTTTACCTCTCCTTCCCACTCCACTTACAGAACTGGAGTCAAGGAAGGTTGGGTTGGCGCAGCTCTCGGGATCATGGGAAGGAATCGATGGAAGTGGAAGGATCTCGGTAAACCCGAGTGACGCGGAGGAAGAACTGCTATCATATTACCTACCACATATCAATTCCATTAAGATATCGGAATGTGAAGAACTCATGTGGCTGCCTGTGAAGAGGCTTAAAGATCTCACCTCCCTTGAGGACTTGTCGATACTCAGATGCCCCAAGCTGATGAGCACGAGGAGAGATGAGGACATAATTGACCTCCTCCTCCCACCCTCAATCAAGCAACTAGAGTTGACTGACAGTGGGAATCTCGGCAAATCGCTTCCCGGCTGCCTACGCAACCTCACCTTACTCACTCAATTGTTGATACGCGATTGTCCTTACATAGTGTCTCTTCCAATGGAAGCTCTGCTTCGCCTGGAACAACTTGAGATCCTCGCCATTCTGCATTGCATTGAGTTGATGTCCATCGAGGGGTTAGGAGTTCTCAAATCGCTCCAAGGGTTGAGGATCTCGGGATGTCCCAAGCTTTTAGTAAATGAAGGAGGGGACGAGCAGGGGGAGGGCTTGTCACTTGTTGACTTGGAAATCGACGACACTGCCCTGCTCAAACTATCGCCTTTAAGAAGCACACTACCATCCATCCGAAACCTCGCAATATCGTCCTCTCCTCAAGCCGTGATGTTCCACGGGGAGGAGCAGGAGTTGTTGCGAAGCTTCACGGGTCTGAAATTACTAGAATTCTTCAGTTGCAAGAATCTACGATCGCTGCCGACAGAGTTGCACGCGCTTCCCTCCCTACAAGATTTGCATGTATATGATTGTCCACAGATCCAGTCGCTGCCGGAGATGGGCCTACCGACGTCCCTAAAAAATTTACACTTCGACTGCTGTCATCCGATGCTGACGGAGCAGCTGGAAAAGCACTTGGCGAAAATGAAGATCTCAGGTCGATTTAATGGAGATTATTAAACGGGGAAGGGACGTGAGGTACATCGTAATGTCGTACCACCGCTTCCCCACACAGCTACGGCTCCATTTGTGTTCCTTTCTTGTTCTTCCTCTCGTCATTTTCGACTTCCCAACTCGTTCTGCATCGGAGAGTTACGCAAGCAACTCATCTGTTATCTTGCATTCATTACACAAAAGCATGTTCTGAAATTAAACAAAATTAATTTTGTTTTCTTGACTTATATAATTAATCCAGAATTAAACAAAGTCAATACAATCCGACTTGCTTAAAATCTTCGTTGCGTTTCAGCTGCTTTCCTGATTGAAGTTTTTTCTTTCTAGTGTTGCCTCAGTTCAGAATGCCTTTTATTTTTAGGTTCAAGGAATCAGGACTATATTGACTCTTCATTACACATTAACTCGTTAGTAGATTACATTCCTGAGATTTAACTTGTCATGGTTGAATTAAAATATAAAAGAAACACATGTCAACCCAGAAAGATTGGCAAGGCAGAATACGAGGCATTAGATGGGTCCCGACTCATTGGGTGGGCTTCGGCCCGTTTTCTTTTTCCTGTAGGAAGCCATGAGGAAGATACTTATCCACCGGATCGTACGATACCTCATTGTCTACTCTCCTCGTGTTGGAGGTTACGGTGGGACCCTATTTGCGCATCTAGTCACGAAACGGGTGGCCGATCGAGTAAGATTTCCCTTATTTGGCATGCTTTTGTTGTGAGTTTGGTTGCCCTTTAGCGTCTTCCCCATGTTCACCTACCCGCCCTGCCATTGGATGGATAATTATCAGGAGGCTGAAGGTACGAGAGGCGGGTTTGCGACGGACGTCTCGGGAGAACGGCTTGGATTCTCTCCGGCCGTATTGGACGCTTCCGAGTTTTGTCGGACGGTTTACAGTTTGGGATACGGCAATGGACGGCTGAGATACAGAAAATTTCACGGTTTTCTTTAAAACAATAGTTTGATAACATCCATATGCAACGTTGTCTGCTCATGTGCATGGCTGTCGCCAAAATCCAGTTATAAATCGGGATTTTTGGCATCATTTTCTTGCATCCTCTTCGTTGATTCCTTCTTCTACCAATCTCGATCCGATCCAGGGTCGGCGAATCCAATTAAGGGAAGAACCGAATCCGATTCGGTTTGGGGTTTAGGATTTAATTACGATATCTTGGGAGGTATAAGTGGTGCATAGGTGATGCCGATATCTTGGGAGCAGTTTGGGATCCTCCCCGGACGCAAGTGTCGATCCCATTTGTATGAGACGGTTCACGGCAGGGGATGCAGTGATGGATGGCTGAGATGCCGAAACTTTTCGGTTTTCTTTAAAATTATAGGTGGATGAATCCTTACGCAGCGTTCTCTACTCGGCTGCATCGCTGTCGCCGTTATCCATTTCGACGCGGAAATCCAGTTAAAAATCGGATTTTTCGTGATCATTTTCCGCATCCTCTCAATTTATTCTCCTTCAGATATCGATCCAGGTGAAGGAAGATCCAGCCGGTGCGAAGAATCGAATTAGTGAAGAACCCAATCGCGGCGGAGCAATGGCGGCGGAGCTCTACGAACTCAGCAATGGCACCATCACCGTCAAAATAACCAATTTCGGAGCCACCATCACGTCCCTCCTCGTTCCCGATGCCAACGGTGCTGAGTTCCTGACCCGATTCCCTGACTCTTATTCTTCTTCAAACCCTAAAGGGTGTCGTCTTCTTTTCCAATGATATAACCTAAAGTTGCCTCTTTTGTTCTGTTCTGATGGGTTCTAGGTAATCTTGCTGATGTGGTCCTTGGTTTCGATACCGTCGAACCGTATCAAGTACGCTTTTCTGATGAACATGATCAGTTTTTTTAGTTTTGGATTTTGTTGTAAAAGAAAGAAAAGTACGTACAAAGATCCTTCTTTTAGTGTCGGAACGATTTGTCAACAATTCTCCTTCCTTGTGACATAAGCTGTTCTCTCCCTTGGAGGTGATGGTTGAACTTGATTTTGTTGGAACTTTGTCCCTCATTTCCCTTACACATCTTTCTTGGTCATCTCTTCTCGTCATCGTTGAAGTAACCATTAGGTTTGTGGTTATACTTTACAAGGTATCAGGAGAAACAAAAGCCAATTTCCGATTCCTTTTAGTGTAAAATTGAGATTTAATTATCAGAAATGATGAACAAAATTCCTTTTTGCCTTCATTCTGTGGCTAATGCTGCAAATGCTGGAGGAGAACCTGACTTTGTAGTGTTGCCTAATTTTACTTAATAACCATCCTTGGTTATGAATGTTTGTCATATCTTGATACATTCTTCAATTGTCCCTGTTTCAACCCTCACATAATTGACGACGACATTCAAGCATGCGAAATCAGGTGCCTTGTGTGTTTGAATTCCTGAAGTCTCTGGGCTATTCTCATTTGTTTTTAGAATAGAAGATGACATGTAGAAAACCAAATGATGTCAGGGAAATCATATCGATTTAGTTCCTGAAAGTAGATAATTATGCATATTCATTAAATGGGTAAATGGTATAGTGTGATGAATGGCAGATTAGCTCTACAAGTATCAAAGAATAGAATCATAGAATAGTGTTGGTGAAATGTAATGCTTCTGAAACTTGATATAAGAATGTTAGATATCCATTCAACAGCGCATATCTAAATCTATTGTCCATCAAACTTAAATTCGGATCTAAGCTAAGCATCTGAAATCTAATATCTTTATGGTACAATTATGTCATGCTTCCCTTTTATCTTATCAATGCTTGTTCTGTAGTGTGCTTCATAAAATGATTTTGTTTATTTGATCTCATTTTGAAGCATTTCCGGTTTTTTGTTGTGGTCCTGATCAGAAAGGTGCCGGACGATACTTTGGCTGTATAGTTGGACGGGTCGCCAATAGGATCAAAGAAGGAAAATTTAGACTTAATGGGTTGGATTATTCATTACATATCAATAATCCACCAAACAGCCTTCACGGTAAAACTGAAATCCGATTGCTGAATTCTGATTCTATTCTTTTATCGATTGTTTTGGTTTCTAAACAAATATAAATCAACAAACAATCTGAGGTGTTCCAGATTCCACTTTAATGGTCTAAATCAATGCAGTTCTTATTCCTTGCTTTTTAAGATGGATGGAATAGTTGCAATAACTGATCTGTTCAATTATTTTGTTCAGGTGGGAAGATAGGATTTGACAAGGTACTGTGGGAGGTTGCTGAATATAACAATGACAAGTTCCCATCATTAACCTTGAAGTACCATAGCAAGGATGGAGAGGAAGGTAAGAAGACCATACTTGAATCGAAAAGAAAAAAGGAAATGATGCGAGAATCATCCGAGTGGTGGAATCTCCAATATTGAGAAAACAGGTTACCCCGGGGATCTATCTGTCATTGCAAAGTATTCACTCCCTTCCGGTGCATCATTGAAGCTTGAAATGGAAGCTGTGCCAACTAACAAAGCCACTCCGGTCAGTTTAGCTCAACACACTTACTGGAATCTTGCTGGGCATAACTCCGGACATATTCTTGATCACTCAATTCAGATATGGGCATCTCATGTTACTCCTGTTGACGGAAATTTAATCCCAACAGGCGAAATCATGCCAGTCACTGGTACCCCATTTGATTTTGCTTCAGAAAGAAAGATAGACAGCAGAATCCATGAAGTTCCAGTTGGGTACGATCACAACTATGTGCTTGACTGTGGAGAAAAGAGATGTGGCTTAAAGCATGCAGCTAAAGTAAAAGATCCTTCGGGCTCAAGGGTTCTCAACTTGTGGACTGATGCGCCTGGTATGCAGTTCTACACGGGCAACTTCGTAAGCGGTGTTGTGGGCAAAGGTGGCGCAGTATACGAGAAGCATGCAGGCCTGTGCTTGGAGACACAGGGATTTCCAAATGCCATTAACCAACCAAACTTTCCATCTACCGTCGTTCAACCTGGTGAGAAGTACAAGCACGCCATGTTGTTTGAGTTCTCTACTGTTTGATTCCGTGAATCTACTGTTTTAGTCAATCCTTTCTGAGGTGTTGAAGGCCATCTTAGCTCAGTGGTATCATGTGCAAGTAACTTGAAGGAATAAGAATGATGCTAATTTTGTCCTTATATTATTTGTCTAAGAATTCTACCAAGAGAGATACTATTAACATAATTTGAAATCAATAAGATCATAATCTTATTGATTCAAGTGAAACGGAATTTGGTTTCTGAATTATGCAAAAATATGCATGCTACTGTTTGGCCGGTCCAATCATGATATTTCAGAGCTTAGCCGGTTCGTCGGCGGATAGATCGGACTGCGTCCGGTCCGGTTTATCTCCTCGCATGAGTTGCGGTAACGAGGAGTTGTTGACCGTTGACGAAAGACACAAGAAAAGAACGACTAAAAGTGAAGACTTAACGTTAGTTGTTCCTGCGGAGCGGAGGTAACACATTAAAGTTCACAAAAAGACAAGAAAACTAAACCTTTTCTGAACCGAAATGTAACAGCCTTTGCCAAGAGAACAATTTAACAAAATAGCTTCTTGAGAACAACGGATGGCAGTCCGACAGGGAGTCATGGGGGAAGTCTAAATTCTCGCATAAGATCGATTGATAGCGACGCTTTACAGCTTTAAGTCACTCCGAGTTTGCGCCCTTTGGTCCGCTCCTCCGGGGGAAGAGACTTTATACCCTCTTTGTCTTCCGCTTTATCTTTTTGGTTGATTTATTCAGCTCCTTTTAGTACCTGGAGCCAGGAGTGGTGAGAGTGAAGAGAAGACCCAGGCGCCAATCCTCATTGGTATGCCTAACCTTTTATTTTCTCTTTGGTTTTCTTTTCCTTATGGAGATTTATCATTCTTAGAGGTGTTCTTGTAGGATTTTATGATGTCTATGATGGATTCAGTAATGCGCCAATGTTATTTCATTTTTACTTATTTCTTTGTTTTTCATTGTCTTCTGTGCTTTTGATGTTCTGCTTCTATCCTTTATCTCATTGACTGCCACACTCTTCTTGTCCAAAGAAAAACACTCCAGAGAAATAGGGAATATAAGATCGTTGCTAGTTTCCTCTGTTTGGTTTCAGGATAATTTCTCCTGAAGAATCATGACCTGTCCTTAGGCTGATGATACATGTTCTTTACTCCTCTTATTGTTATAAACAGTATCACCTTCCAATTTTTCTTTGGAGCATTTGTGATCTCTCAGAGTTTGGTAGCAATAGAGACTGCGATCAATTTTTCCCTTATGCTTAGTTTGGTTAAAAGCAGTTTTGAGAGTTTATTGCATGCGGAGGAAGATGATAAGCACATAAAAGATATATTAGCATTGTTTATGGAGATTCCCGGAATGCTTGTGAGGTAAGTTGTGATGTAGTCTGTCAGAAGAGAGTTGCAGTAACGTTTATGCAACGGGCAGGGAGGACACAGTTAGGTTCCTTTCAAGTTTCCCTACAGTGCTTGTCACTTCATTAGGGTCGACAAGAAACAATCATCTGACAGTCCAAGATCTTGTTCTCTTTTTTTCTTTTTTCTTTTATTTTGCTTCTTTTTTTTTTTCCCCCCCTTCTTCAAATGCCAATCGAGCAAGTCTCAAATTCAGTTTCAATCTTTCATCTGACAGGCTTTTATTGAAGTATCTTTCCATTTTTCCCATATATTGATATAGCATTCACTTCACCTCTCTCTGGTGTTATTATTATCTGTGGATGTATGTTCAACAAGAGTTGAGCCCACATTGTGTCTTGCTAATGCATCAAGATATATATATGTTCTGCTAAATTATCATATAGTGATTTTAATCTTGCAATGAGAAAAGATTCTATGCATATCTGATGCTTTTTATGTGATGTTCAGGGTAATTCTGGTGATGACTTATATTACGTTGTTTAGCATGATGGCCTTGGGGGCTTTCTTC
The DNA here is from genome assembly GCA_024322285.1 of Musa beccarii. NCBI lineage: Eukaryota > Viridiplantae > Streptophyta > Magnoliopsida > Zingiberales > Musaceae > Musa > Musa beccarii. Next base: position 2,333,012 of record CM044398.1, on the reverse strand, counting down.
CATCTCATTGCTATCTACGGATCTTATTCATGTTTCTTTGAGAGAACACTGGAACTGAGTTCATGATACGCACAATATTTGCAGTAGCATTCTAATCCTGAATTCTTTTCATTTTAGATACTGTAGCTAGATTTTGATTGTGAATGATGGCCGGTGTTACTGGTGCTATTCCAATATCTGTATCCTTTTTGCTTCTTTTGTCATAATTAAGATGCTTTTTTACGTTACCTTTTTATGAGTCAAACGAAGTTGGTCTTTTTATGAGCAATGGTTGAGCTACATGTGCAGTGAATAGACTAACTTTCCATTAAACTTCATGAGAATTTCTCACCAACAGCAGTTGTAAAAAATATGCAACTCTGTGAAAACCAAACTTACCAACCTGACAAAGTTCCTTTTTTTTTTTTATCAGCATAAGATGCCTCAGAAAGAAGATGCCACCATCGATGATGGAGGCTCTGTCAATATCGGCACAACCGGCACAATTGGCTCCTTGATGACTCGAGAAATAGAATCCATGAAACGTTCAGAACAAGCATCTTCATCTGCTCAAAGAAAACAACAAACTGGTCCTGTCTCCGTACCCTGTGGTGCTAATCCTAGGAAAGCATTGCAAAGGAGAAACCAAACTAACGAGTATGGCAGCACCGGCGGTAGCAGTAGTGGAACCGGGCATACACATTGTTCAAACCAGGAAGATGCTCAAAAATCCCGACACACCCCACGAAAAAAGGGACACCGCCATGCTCCAATTCTAAGATCAGATGACAGCCCTACAAACCGAAATTTGGACACTGATAAGGTGGAAAAAAAAGTTCACACTTGCATGGTGAAAGTAGTAGATCTAAAGTGCGGCAATCCCATGAGCAGCCGGCTCAAGAAGCTGAGCTTCTCCAAGCTCTCCGAATCCATCTCCTAGCCCTCGGGCAGTTTCTTCCTATCAGTCCTCGGGTTCCTGTAGCCGCTTCCAGCAGTTCTCTCGATTCGGCTTGTATCAGCAACATCCACGGCAGAACAGATACTGGGAAGAAATCGTCCGGTGGCTGCCACCTTCTTTTTCTTATTTCCAACTGCTGTACTTGGGCCTGGCTTTTGCTTAGATCCTCCACTGGTGGAGGCTACATCTATGCTCACTTTATGCTGTTTCTGGTTGGAGACTTGATGGCAGTCTAGATCTAGCCTCTGGAGATATTCCATCTCTCGTGAGACCAGCCACCCTATTGTTCCTTGAGCACCCACCTCCACCGGAGCTCGCTCATCGGCCATTGTTGCTTGAAGGCAAAACGGGAGGACGATGGTAAAGTAGGCTTTGAATGCTGTCCTCCTGGCTTGTTGAAAGTAATCTTTTGTTGTGCTTTGTGGTTGGAGGGGCGGTTGGTGGTTGCCTTTTCACATAAATGCTTGTTTAGCAAACACAGACGAAATTGGAGGATGATGGGTGTGCACGATTCGGCTAATCTGTGCCTGCTTAATTAATCTTTCTGCTGTTATTAGATGCTGATGCAGTGGCATTCCACCAGTTTTGCTCCATTCCGATACTTTAGTCTGATTGATCTATTTGTCTGCTGTGTCACAACTGGCAAGATTGGGGAGTTGATTAGTCCTTTTCTTTTTCCAGAAGGTTAAGATTAGTAGGATGTAGCTTGTGATTAAGTCAGAACTTGGGACTTTATTTAAAGCTTAGTGAATAGATATGATAATTTCAACTCGGTATATCTGATAGGAAAGGACAGACAAGAAATGAATGGTCTCAAATAACGGGAACGTGATAAGCTGGTCCACCCCTGGGTTGGATGACTCCTTGGATTGGTCATCAGCATCGGGAGAGCCGCGGCCTTTACTTTCTCGGTGCACTCATCCGCTCCCAACTCTTCCACGATCACACACTCCGATTCCCAGCCATCGTTCGACCCTCGGCGGCTCAACCAAGTAAGACGACACCCGAGAAAGTAAAGGGAATTTAACGAGGGAAAGAAACGATGAAAACTATAGTTGAGTTGCAAACGGTAACGTTCCCTTCCGAGCGAACCAAAGTTCTCAGACCCGACCTGGCATGGTGAGCGTAAACAAATTTGCTGCTTGGTTGCTCTGCCTCAAGTTAGAGACGACAGCGAAGTACTTTGGACTACGTGCCCCCTCGTTGCCAATGACGGCATGCGTGAGTTAATAAGCCGAACGACAGATATCGACTGTCATCAGAGTCAGGATATGTGTGATCTTCGACTAGTGTTTATGGGGGAAACAAGACGTCAACTACGTATGCACAAAGGAACATGGACGGTCAAAAAAGAAAGAGAACATACCCAAGGCAGCAGTACCCCTTCATATATGTGTATATATATATATATCGTCGCAGCGATTGTAAGATTTCCCCGTCCATTGGTATACAGGGAATATGAGAAATCTTGGGCCAGACAGGCATCTCCATGTACGCAGTTCTTTAAGCGACAATAGGCAGGCCAGTCGCTGGCAGTGAATCGATCTTGGGACAGTTGCCGATGATTAACTTCTTGAAGGAAGAAACAGTTGCCAAAGAGGCTGGAAATCTCTAAAGATTGAGACAGCTCACGAATTCAAGCTGTCGGAGGGAGGTCAGCTGCTGGGACCAACCCTCCTACGTTTTGAAAATTTTTAAAATTTTTTATTTTTTAAATAAGTTAATTATAGAGAATTTCAGAGACAAAGAATCTTTTGGCTTAAATTGTTGTTATATAACACTAAAGATTCATGCCTAAAGGGTTCAAGTTAAATATTAATTGAAGATCTACTTTTTTTTTTTAGAACTTCAATATAATTTTTTATTTTTAAATTCCATCTTGATTTCTTCTTTCTTCTTCTATTTGGTTTAATGTTAGGCTAGTATTACTTTGTTACTATTATTTGAGAAAGGATTATAATTATATGTAATCTCTCTTTTTCTTCACATGGTATAGCCAACAAATAACACACCTATAAATAAATAACACACACATATATAGAGAATTTTAGAGACAAGAATCTTTTGGCTTAAATTGTTATTTTACACCTATAAATAAATAACACACACATATATATCCATCTAAAACTAAATATTCAAGGGAGTTCTAGTTAAATATTAATTGAAGATCTTTTTTTTTTTTTAGAACTTCAATATAATTTTTCTTTTTTTACTTTCGATTTCTTCTTCTTCTTCTATTTGGTTTGATGTTAGACTAGTATTATTTTTTTACTATTATTTGAGAAAGGATTATACTTGTATATAATCTCTCTTTTTCTTCCTATGGTATCTGAGAGTCACAAGATAGTATTCTATATTTTAATATCTTCTTGGTAAAGAATATAATATTTTTTTATTATGAATTACAAAAGTCAAGTTTTCGGATTAACTTCTTAATCAGACTAGCTACAAGATATGAAAATTTTGTTTAAAATCCTATCACATAAGGGAAAATCTATAGGATGTGATTGGTGATAATACAACAACAATACCAAATACTACATATGAAAATACCATGATGGAGGACATTAAATTAAAAACTAAAATTATATTAAGGAGATCTATTTCTAATGATCTTTTTGAACACATTATTAGTTGTAAATTAATCTTAGAGATTTTGATCACTCTTGATGCATTGCTCAAAAAAAAAACTTAACTTCAATATTTGAAGAATAATTTGATAAATATTATCCAAGATAATCTCTTAATTTCTCTGTATTTTTTAAAAAATTAAATATTTATACTAAGAAATATTACTCTTAGATCTAGATGAGCCTATTTCTTATGTACTAGTGAAACGTGATATTATCTGTGATCTTCGAAAAGAATATATTCCTTATATTATATCTATTCAGGGATGAATTTAATAACCATCCATAGTAGAATTAAACAATCTTCTTACTTCTTTATAATCTTTACCTCGTCAAATGACGGAAGTTTCTATTTCAGGGGAAGATAAAAATATTTTTTATAAATAAAAAAATAATGATAAAGATAAAGAGAAGAAGTATGATGCTAATAATAAGTCAAAGTGTTAAGAAGTATGATGCTAACAATAAGTCAAAGTGTTCTTTGAACAATGATATAAATCAAAAGAAGATATTCGAAGCAAATTTGGACTTATCTCTAAAAGTATACTAGGGAGTATTAAGATTTAAAGTTTAAAAAATTTTAGATTATTATCTTTTATTATTTAAATAAGTTGAGATATAGTTTTAGAGATAAGGGTCTCTTGGTTTAAATTATTAATCTACAATTATAAATAGATGACATATACATGTGTATCCATCCAATTCTAAATTTTCAGATTAAATGTTTAATTCAAGAGTAATTCAAGATCCTATAAGTGTTTTTCTTAAGAAATTTAATAAAGCTTTACTTATTTTTACTTTCATCTTGGTTTCTTTTTCCTCTTCTATTTAGTTTGATCTTGGGCTAATAGTACCTTATACTATTGAATCCCAGATTTTAATAATGAAATCAATTGATGAGTTTGTTGGACTAATATGATTTTGAGTTAACTGACATAGAAAATATTTCAATCATATATTTAGATCACCAAAGGACAAACTATAGAGCAGGAGAGTTGAATGTTGCATCGAAAAATTATTGTGTTGAAAATTAAACAACTAAAGGATTAGTCAAAAAATCAAACTTCAAGTTATACATTTGGACATCATGCCAGAAGGATAAGATATCATACTAGAAGATTAGATATTATGGAAAAGTCGACATACCGGTGGAATGTGCAATATACCGAAGGAAAGGGTAATGTATCAAAGATTTAAACGAAGCATCAAAAGATCAGATGATATGCTAATGAGCATACAATGTGCCAAAAGCTTTATAAATGTGTCGGATGTGTAGTTGATTTGTTAAAGTCTTGATCAAGATTATTTTGGATTAATTTGAGTTAGTATTGACTTGAAACAATGTCAACTTACTAAGAAAGTCATTGGGCTTTGAAGCTAGGTCAAATTGAACCCATTACAAGGCCAAAATAATAGCTTAAAGTAAGCTTGGGCAATAATATCGCTAAGCCCAAGCGATATCATTTGAGTTAGTCAACAAGCACTATTTGTGCTTATAAGCCTATGGCGATGGTGGTACTATCTAGGACAGCAATAGTACCACCAAAGATTCAAATTTTACAATGATAGTATCGTTAGAGTCTAGAATTATGGTGTTAAAAGTTATGGCAATAGTATCTCCTAGTGTTAGCGGTAATACCATAAAATTTCAGAGATTTAAAATTTTTTGCTCCATTCTTGAAGCCTTTTGGGACTTATAAATATTCCATTCAAACTTGAAAGATGGAGTATCCGAGTTTATGAAGTATTATAATTCTCTTTTTGAGCATTGTTTGAGTCTCTTCCTTCCTCTTGAGTTTAGTTGTGATACTAAGTTATAGGAGATAAGAGATTTCTTGTAAAAGAATAAGTATTGAGGTTCTCTCCTAAGGAGAAAAGTTGTAATAAGAGCAGTTGATATTTGATATTAAAAAGAAGATCGATAATAAAAGTCAATGATCTCCAGGGAAGAGGAATTGAGAGTGGATATAGATCGGGACGATTAAACTACTATAAATCGACTTATATTCCTTTTCTTACTTATTACTTTTATTTATGATTATTTACTTATTATCATTTATTTTACTCATCGCACTCAATAGTTGATTAATTGTGTTTTCAACATAGAGTTTTCAATCAAGTTCTAAAGTTAGTTTAAATTTTTTATAGGATTAATTCACACACCTCTCTTAGTGTCGTTAAGATACTAACAATTAGTATTAGAGAAATGTACTCTTAGTTGGGTTAATATTCAAAAAAGTTTTAATAACTTTTTTAGGCAATCAAGAAGGTTAGTCCATCATTTGTCCTTGTATGTTCAATGGGATGGACTACACATATTGAAAAACACAAATGAAGATTTTCTTCTTTTTATGAATTTTAATTTATGAAATATTATCGAGATTAAATTTCAAAAATCTTCTAATTTGATATATGAATGGAATAATTTTAAATATTGAGCCTATTGAGGTCATCTATTATGAGGCCATTGGCATTCTTTTTGAAAACCCTAACTTATCTATTATACTAAAGAGTTATGAGTATTTTTTATCATTTATCATCATAAAATTACTTCATCATATCTTGATTATTATTTTACTTCTTAAACAATATCATCTTATTGAAATTATATATATATATATATATATTGTCACAATTAACACGTTACAACCTAACTATGATTTAGATGTCTAAATATAAAATAGTTAAAGATATTGTTAAGGTGCTTATTTATGCTTTTATTTGGTCAGATTTGCTAAGGTGGCAGAGCTAGCATTTGTTCGGAGGTTAGAAATACATGGCTCCATGAACAGTAAGTTTCTGTCATATAAAATAATATATGTGATTTATTTCATCTTCAAGTTAAACCCCAATAAGTATAGGCTTGGGGATTCTTCTCAAAAGATCATCAGTAATTTTGGTCCACATATAACATAAACATACATCCGCATAATGATAATGGCGATGACGAGGATGATGAGCAAAAGATAAGAAGAAAAGAAAAAGAAAGATATATGTGCAATGATGGTTGGATAGAGATTACGATCGATGGATTGAATTGGAAGGGTGGTCATATCATACGAAGCTTTGAAGTGATACCCATGATTTAACCAAGATCAATGACGTCATGAGTTTTTTTTTTTTTTTGTTTAATCGTTTTCTTGTATTGTTATCCATCTGTCCCCAAAACAAAACAAAACAAAAAAAAGGAGAAAAAAGAAAAGGCTCTCAGTTACTTTTGTTCTGTTTATTAGTGAAACAATCCAGTTTATTTGACTCCGATCAGCCTTGTGCGCAGGAGTCGGCATGGGGAGTTCTTTCTTTGTTCTGTGAAGGCGTCGCCATGGCCTCGCCCTTGGTCCCAAACGAGGTCGTATTCCAAGATTTCTTAGTTCCTGCGATTCCCCACTCTGCTGCCCTCCCTTCTTCGTTACACACCATTCTCCCTGTTCTTAGCTACTAATTTTTCACGCCGTTCATGGCTTTCTGACTGGGTCATTTAGTTAAATCATCTTGGATTACCCCTCCAATGACGAGGAGGTAGCTAAAGGAAACGCAAAGAATTCCTAGAGAGAGAGAGAGAGAGAGCTCTACCAGGCAGGGCAGCCTGCTGCTGCCAAATGCAGTGAGAACCCTATAAATTCAAATGGTAATATTATATCAAAATAAAAATCTCATCACTTGAAAGCTTTCCACCTTGAAGACTATATAAATGCACGTCCACGCAATCAGTCGACATAAGAAAAAGACAAAACGTGTAGAAATGAGAGAAAATTCAGCTAAATTTTAGGGGGCAGAGCTCCCTCAGCTTTTTATTAACTGAAACTGTATAAGGTTACGTATATGCTACACGAGCATACTTACAAATACAAATGTATCACAGTTCTTATCTTCCTCTAACATACTCTATTACGAAAAATTAAAAAAGAAACAAAATTCTCGCTGCTTCGTCATGTAACTCGTTATTGATCCTATCATGTAATGTGATTATTTTAGCTGTTGCTAGTGTACATTTGGTAAATGGCAACTGTATCTCAACTTGGGATGGGAGCGGAGTGCATGTTGTAGAGCAACATCTACTCTTGATACCTCGCGGAACAACGAGTCATACAAAAGGCATACAAACTCAGATAGATCTTCTTCATCGTCACCATTCCAGATGACCACGGCCTCACTGCCTTTCTCTGCATCACTATCTTCCCAGTCACTTGCTGGACTTGCTGATTCCGGTGCGTAGTCATCCTCGGCCTCTTCATCTCCGATCTCAAACCTTCCATTCTCAAAACCATTGTAATCGCCCGGCACATTGAACTGTATGGACTGCACATCAGGAGGTTCGAGTGACGATGAGACAACAGCTTTGGCGCCTGAATCTAGGAAAGCCTTCACCAGGCTTGTAGCGAGCCCATACTTTCCGGTGCATATTATAATTCTATCTCTCCATGCTCCAACCTAGTAATGTGAATTCAAAGATTAAAGCAGTAAGGAATCTCAACTGAAGATACATTTACAGACAGAAATTGGACAATCATTTTAGAAGAACTGGAAATAGCTTGTTGCAAAAGCACATCAAATTGGCATTGAAGAAAGATTGAAGATAAGCTAGCTTGCGCTAAACCCAACTTAAGTGTGTTTCTTAAATAGACATGAGAGGACACTTGCTTACAATTCTCCGACCATCGAGCACCATCTGTATCTAATTACATGAAATAGCAAGCAATTGAAAAATAGATTTTGATACTACCATGGCCATTCTCCAATGTTCACACATTTTGTACACCTACAAATTCAAATTTCCAAGGTCTTCTGTAAAATCAAACAGTCAACCAGTCTCAACTTTATAAATGTCAAGACAATCTTAAAAATTGTTTTTGACATAAAAAAACACGTCGAGGTAACTTCATTGCTCATATCATTGAAAAAATAATAAAACGCAACAGTGGTTTTCACCATATGAAGACAAAGATTACAGCATACGAGTTGAACGTTGCATATGGTTTGATAAGATAAAGATTAGATATTACAAATTTGTAATTTTCTGGGGAAAAGATGGAGAGATGAATTGTTTCCATCAATGTAAAATCAAGCCAAGTGTTGACCTCGACAAGTTGGATACTGCAAGGCCGCTTGATCGCAATACACTAACACCCTCCCCCTTCTCAACCACAAAATTTAAATCCAGTGCATATCAAGAGAAAACATTCATTGGTAGTTTTTAAGACAAGTAAAATGTTCAACCGAAAATCAGAACTAGTTCAAAATATAGGAGCATGTATCCCTCTGTATCTCTATGTGCTGTTGAATTTTAGAACAAAAGGTCTAATAAATGCCAGAGCGAAGAATTTATTATACGTCATGTTGGATGACCGCAAGGACAGTCTCATATCCCCTGAATCAGACACGACTAGAAAATTAACCGGTAATTGCATCAAACATATATTTATCAGAATGCTAAATCAAGTATCCGATTGAACTTTAAAGGTCAAACTTGGAAAGAATTATTAAGAAAATAGTAGAAAGATAACAGAACTCATCAAAAGGGCACCAAGTCAATCAACAAAAGGCAAGAAAGTATGATGAAGATCTGATTAAAAGTAGTATGTTGGACATGATGTCAAGGATATGCTTTAATTCTTCTCTGCTGTGCTGGTGGTTCCTGTCTGATCAGCATAAGTCAAATGCTTCTAGCTTTTCGCTCACCGATGACATTTATTAAGACAAGCACTGACTAAATCTACAAACATAATATGCAAAATAAAAGACATAGTAGTCTGGGCACTATCCAACCACAACACCAAAAGCACCCAATATTCATTCAACATGGGATCAAGCACAATAGCTGCATGTCTTTCTTGAAGATGCAAAGTAAATCAGAGCAACTCTACCTAAAACTTACCATCCAGCGAACATCTTCGGATGTCAAGTGAACAGCAGGAACCGTTCTCCGAAACATAAATGCACCAATTTCTTGGTTATCTTCCATTACCTTCAATGACCATCGTAATAGTAAATATACAATGAAGTTTCCTGGTAAAGGTGTAACAGATATAAAATCAACACCAAGTACAGAAAATGCATACTTGTGTTTGGCGTCCTATATAACGGTGGCGGATACCTCCAACTTGAAAGCATCGCCATTTTGTAACCAGATCAGCTACAGATGAAACTTTAGCTAAGGAATAAGCTTCCTTTCTATGTCTTCCTCGCATCAATGGAGACAGGCTCAGTTTAACACTCTGAAGAAATCTATCTGCAAGCTCGCCAGGTTCAGCAACCACAAATACATCATTCTGCCAACTGACAGCAAGTTTACAGAATCAGGACATAATAATGAAAAAGGTGAAAACTGTAGATTAAATAATATAGCAAGGAGGAAGATTTTAACCTTAATATTGAACCTGTCGAATCATTCTGAAGAGCCAAATGTATAATGCCTACTTGAGGCAAATCCTGCAATTTATCATGTAATGATCGAACATGTAAAGTAGCCTGCCTTGAGACCAATGGAGATGTTGGGGGTGATGGTTTCCCTGTTGGATGACCATCCAAGCTAAGAGGTGGAACTAGATCAATCCGATTAATTCTCTGAGGTCCACATTCAGGACTATATAGAAGTGGACTTGATGGAAAGCTTCCAGTAAATAATGGTGACGTGAAAGGTGTAGGAAATCTAGTTGCAGGCTTGGAGCTTCCAGAAGTACAATTTGTTAGGGAGAGCCTGATTCCATTACTAGCACAAAACTTCTCAAGTGATCGGGCATGATGATCAGTATATCCAATATCAGGACTCTGTGAAGATTCTACAAGTAGAACCATCCTCCTCCATCCTAATGAAGGGCTTCTTTCATCAAGCCCTTGAGGAGCAAAAGAAGATATTTATTATTAATGGAACTCAAAAGGAAAAATCAGACTGAATCAAGAGTCAATCTCAGCAGTTATATGACAATTGACAAGTACCTGAATTGAATGGTTTTGATTTAGAAAATTGTTGACCATTCAACTTCTCAGATAGCCTTTCTTCATGTTCATTTCGTGGAACTAGCCTTTCACAGACGTTCTTGAAGAGCTCACAATTTTTCTGAATGTACTCCTCTGTTGCAGCTTCCAACTTAAGCCAGATAGCAGGATCAGTCTCATCAAGCTCCATATCACATCGCTCATCAACTGTCAGCACAACAAGTAGCAACTGTATCACAAGCCCACAAGGGTTTCTTAGCAAGCTAGAAAATTTCTGAACATTTTTCAGAGTCAACTACTAACCTGGGTTGAACCGAAAATACTGCACTTCAGGAATCATAGGTAGTAGAGTGTCCAATGCTTCCTCCACCCGATCTACAGAGCATGCGCTCTCTATCAACACTTGTCCAGTATCCAAATAACGCCAGCCACCTTTTCGTACCTGCAGAATTAAAATCAGTTTAATTCAATAACATCAACAATCAGTTAAACATAAATCATCCATACATCAACTATACCAGTAATCCATCCCTGTCAATATGAAAATTCATGAGTATATATACTAAATTATTTCACCAAGATTTGATTTTGCTCCAGTTGTGGGTCAGCTGATAACACTGCAGCATTGAACTAAATTTCATGGTTCTATATGCAGAGGATAATACTGGAGCCAGAGGGAACGAGTCTACTCAAAAGGAAGAAGCAAAGAAAAAATAAGTTACCTTTGTTGGAACTGAACCACATCCTATTGAAATTAGACAGTCAATGCGTGTATCAGGCCATAGGAGCTGTGCTTCTCTTATGGCAAATATGGTTGGATTATTTGCTACAATGGCTCCATCTTGCCAACGATTCACATCTGAATTTCAAAGAAGTAAAATAATAGCCACATATCGAAAAAGCTCATGAATATAAGTACTAATGTGAGAATAAAAAAGAAAAGACCAGGGTATAAGAAATTATTACCATCTGAGAAATCATCAAGGTAATATGGAGCAGCAGATGATGCTCTTATAGCTTCCCATATCCGATGTTTGCAGCTTCCAATAAAAGCACCACGCCGACTAGCGATTTGTGCACTAGGGATAGCTGTTCCAATTGCAGTAACTGCTGGACTTTCAGCCATTCCTAATGGCAACTCTGGGGTACCAGCTGGATACTACAGAAGGAAAAAATATGTTATTTGGCAAATTGAGTATCTTTCACAATAGATAAGCATTCTCTGTGGTTTGTTTGGTAAAAACTGACTAGCATGCACATGCCAATCAACTTTTGGAAGCCCTGATGGGACCCTTGCTTACTAGATAAACTGAGTAGCAAACATATCATACAAGACTCATTGTGTCAGCATGTCTTATTATTAAGCAATACATGAGAAGTCTTTTTAGCAAGTTAAAAACCAAGTGAATGGTTAACATATAGTTTAAATAATATAAAAGCACTAGTCATAACCAAAATGTATTTATTGGTAGACACCAACGGGTTCATGTTATAGCAATAATCAATGAATAATGACTCCCTTTACGACTCATATGGTAAGAAGATGATCCATTTGGCATTCAACTTTCACATAAGTAGGTTTGACAATTAAGCAAGATAAACTATATTGCAAGTCCAGAAGGAAAGAAAAATAACATGAAATTCTAAATGTCATCTTTAATTGAAGAAAGAGGCTCTGACTCTTAACTCCCAAGTAATAAAATCCACATTTCTATGTATAAATTAATAATTACCTTCAAATAAATACAGAACCATGCATTTGCACTAGCAAATAATACACTACAAATGGACAAACCTGATAATTCCGGAATAAAAATGGTTGAGCCGGCGTCACACTAACTAGAGTAGACACTACGAAAACTTTGGGAATGCCCTTCACAGCAGATTCTATCAAAAGATCACCATCTTCATCAGCACACATCTCTTTCAACAGTCTTTCAAATTTATCTGCACTATGCTGCATGTAAAATTTGGTGTAAGCTATGCTGCAGCATAGAACAACATTGGAAGGAAACATTAAAGATGTCCATACTTTTGACCCATGTACAACCACTCTAAAACTTTGTGATGAACTTTTGAAGAGCTGATCTAGCTTCTCCCTCCATGTTGCAGCTTCATTATCCTTAGGAGTAGGTTCAGCAAAGACAAGTTTTCCTGAAAGTGAGTAGTGACAGAAAATTAAATGTTACACCTAATCAACATAAGAGAAATAGTGCATTCTGCAGTCCAGACTATTCACCAAGCTCTTTGTATATATCTTCACATTGACCCAAGGTCATTTGTTTAATTCCAAGAGCTACCGCAAGCATACCACCCGTTGATGTACCACATATCAGGTCAAACATTTCATGAATATGCTTTCCAGTTCCTTGCTCAATTTGTTTAAGCACCTGAACTGTGGCTAGACCCTTCATACCACCACCATCCATTGACAGTATACGCAATCCTTGCTTCCCAACAGGCTTTCCTTTTATTGCTCGACGCAGGTTCTCATTTTCACCTTTAGTTAGGACAAGCAAAGAAATAGTAAAAATTTTCTCAGGTATACACAGATCATATACTTACGCTATAAGTAAACATCAGATAAATACAGCAAATATGATATACCAAGAATTGCCAAAGCACGTGCTGCAGCCTTGTTTACACGTGGCACAGGCATAACTGTGAGGCGCAATAGAAGTTCACGCAGGCTTTCAGAATGAGATAGAGTGCGACGATTTTCTGAACAGAAAGCTAAATTGCCAACAGCCAGTAATGACAGACACTGCACCTGTTAAAAGGAAAATTATAGCAATGTAGTTCTAACATCTTGCCAAACAAAAACAATACAACATCTTAAATTCAAATTTGATCCCAAAAAGAGACAAATACATCATATAACAGAAAAGACTTACCTCTGTGTTTTTATTTGCACAAAGTGCTTTAAGAGACTTGAGGACATCCTTGGTCAGCATCTTTTGAGCAACGCTATCAGATGCAAATGCTAACGTGACCAGAACTTGCAATACAGAGATCAGTTCTTCTTGATCCACTGACCTCAAAAGTGATTCAATGGGTTGCATAATGTCAGACTTAATCAACTGCATTGCCAAAGAAACATCTGCTGCCAATGATGAGAGAGCAAAGCATGCTTGTTCAACCTGAAATACATCATAGGTGCTTGAACTTTTCATTCAAAGTCCATGGATATGCTATATATTTGTATACACATCCTAGAAACCACATACCACATGACGGTCATCGCTGCTTATCATACTTATCAGCTGCCGTATAGCATTCTCTTCTTTACTAATAGCCACACGATTGCTATGATCTTGCATGATCTTGGCTAATGCAGATGCCAGCAGTGGATGATGACATGAAGAGAACCGGAAAATAAGAGAGAAAAAGGCACTGAGCTTGTGCCTTGATGCAATAAAATAGGAGCTGTTTTCTGTCTGTAATCACCAACGAGGATTACAACCATGAACAAATAAATAGGAGCGGCAGAAGATTAGTGAAAATTGTAAAAATTTGTTACCTCTATGTGCACATTCACTGATTTCAGATTTTCAGTGGCCTCAATTCTAATATTAGCAAGTGACAAATGTCGAAGATTGTGCAATGGTAAAATTTCTGGAAGAAACTCGAGAGGATTACCGAACAGTCTTAGAACACGAAGCTCAGCCATAGCCCTGCCATAGAGCTGAAGAGAAATGTTAAGGCTAATAATATATTGAGTGGCATAAAACAACATGAAAAGGCATTAAAAGAAATGCCAATTAAATGACCTGAAATCCAGAAGTGGTCTGACAAGTTTATTATGTTCCAATGACAGTTCAACCAGCATAACACATTGCCGCAACTCAACTGTTCAAAAATAAAAAGTTGATCCATCTTAATTAGCAAGCCACATGAGAAAAGTTTCAGAAGGTCTTACACAATAGAGTAGAAAGCAGTTAACGACCTAAGCAAACTGCCTAGGCAAAATCTTTGACATTTGATGTATACCATGTTACCATTCAGGCTTACCAGGGACAGAACTAAGCATATTGTTGTCGACTCTCAGTACCTTCATGCTTCTCAATTCACCAAGCTCTGGTGGCAAAAGTAATAACTTATTGTTGTCAAGATATAGCTTCTCCAGGAGTGGTAGCTTTGTTAGTTCCACTGGAAAAACCTGTTAAATTTTAGACAGTTTGTATCAATGGAAGCATGTTCAATAGCCACACAAGGAATTTAGTATAAAGCTAAATGGTCTATTGCAATAGTTTGTGTGATGACAAAAGCACACAGTGACCTGACATAAATCGTGTTAAATTGCAACTTCTAGCTGTTGGACTGGAAATATACTTGCAGAACAAGTTTAGCTTTAATGTGGTAGAGAAAGACAAATTTGTTGCTCCAGAGTAGAAGGCAACTGCACAAGCAGGAACAGTGGCCCCATAAGCATGTCTTCAACTCAGTTTCCCAAATGCACAACTTATGGTGGACTATTGCAGAGACCCAAAAAAATGCTAAGATGAAGGTTGTCCAAGAGTGTCAACTCAATCACGGAGTAAGTTTCAATTGTAATGCCACGGGATCAACGACAGATGGTCATATGTTAAAAGTTTTTTAACAATTCTTGAAATATCATATGGGAAAACTCTCAAGTTTGAAACTGTGAAGCACAATGGTGATCGTCACGATCGTGTTAGAATTTACACACAGATAGCAAGGGATCAAGATCTAATGACAAAGACAAAGATCTACCGAAACAAAGTTAGTCGATCCCAGAAAAGATCAAGATTTTTAAGCATGGGACAGCATAGTACTCACAGACAAGCCACAGCCGCACAGGCTCAACACCGTGACATTCTTCCAGTGATCGGCCAACCCCTGGACGCCATTCGCCGGCCCGGACGGCGCTAAATTGGACCGGATCAACCGCGTCAAGACCCCGACCCCGTCGGTCTGCTGTCCCGACCCGACCGCCTTGGACATCCGCACCGATCTCAAGGGCTCCCGCCGCTTGAGTACCTTCATCTCCACCTCGACGCAGCCGCGCTCCTCGTCCCCACGCAGATCCAGCACCACGGCGTCCTGCGGCGGGGGAAGCGCGACCATAAGCTGGGACTGGAGGCGGAGAGCGATCTGCTCCTCGTCGTCGCCAGCGGTCCAGTCAAGGTCAATCCGGAACCCCAGCTCCCCGGAGGAAGGGCGCCGGGGCGATGGCGGCTGAGGTGGCGGCGGCGGCGGCGGCGGCGGCGGGGTTGGAAGGGGAGGAGGGGGAGGAGAGGAGGAGGGGAAGTCGTCGTCGGCATTGGCACCAGGCTCGCCGTAGTCAAGGGAGAGGTGGAAGATCTCGGAGGGGCGCTTCCACCCCAACCCCCAGGATTGCATGACCTCCCGTGATGGAATTCTTGGAGGGTTTCGAGGGGATTTGGCGTTAGGGTTTGTGGTAGGAGATGGCAGACGGGAAGAAGGAGCAGCCTGGAGATGGAGAAGAGTCCGACAGACTGGCGAAGGGAGGCGGCTTGACGTTTTCTTTCTTCCCTTCGGTTCCTTGGTGCGTCTTGTAGTTGGCGTTGCTGTGTCCTCCACGGGACACGCAGTAGTTATGTCAGAATTGTAGACGCCTAGATACGTATACTAGAGAAAATAGGAAGACGGGAAGGTCGTATGGGCTGCGCCGTGATGGGGCGGCGATAGGCCCAACACGGACCAGAATCAGATCGCGAGCCTGGGCACGACAGGACATTGCGCCAGTCAAACTGGGCTGCGGTGTGGCGCGGTTCGTGTCGGATCTGGGCGGCCTAAAGCGACTTGGGCCATATGTTGACAGCCTTACAGCCTCTAAAACATGGAGATTTGGCAAACGGTTGGGATGCAGGTGGACGTCTCATCCATCGAAGGCCATCCATTGAAGGCCATATGTTGACAGCCTTGCAGCCTCTAAAACACGGAGATTTGGCAAACGGTTGGGATGCAGGTGGACGTCTCGTCCATTGAAGGCCATCCATTGACGGCAGCTACTGGTTTGAACCACCAGTAGCAAGAACAGAGAACAATTCTTATGACAAAGCATGGAAATGGCAAATAACTCATCTGTTTTGTTACGTATTGGCAGTCATCGGCTCGGATGGAAATAACTTACTAGTTTCTGAAGTCCTCTTTGATCAGCTGGATTATCGGCCAATTCGTGTTTATCTGATGTGCATCACACATTCCTCTGTCTGCTTCAGACGCCAGTTTGTCAGATCATATCATCATGAACTGTTTTGTTTTTTTTTTCAATTCTGTTTATAAAGTAATCCACAAGTTTCTCTTTCTTTCCTTTATGCTAACGAAGTAAAATTTGTGGTTGATCATAAATAGCTCTGAGATGTTGGATGTGCCACAGAGCCACCTCAAGATAGAAATCTTCTGCAACTTATGACGATCTGCAGCTTAGCTTCCTAATTAAGTTGGTTAGAGGAAACGTTATTATCAGTACGTGAAGACACAGTAGACATCGGCGAAGTTTGATGTGACCAAAAGAGGGGAGCTTGGACATTCGCCTGGGGTTGAGGTGGACTTGGATGCATGCTCTGCGGTAGACCTGCACAAAGGTCGAGGTCGGGTAAAGTTTCTAATACGATCCTTTGAGGTTGAAGTTAGTAGCCAATAAAGCTAGAGTAATTTGACTGATCTCAATTAACGTGGCCTGATTGAAATTGATTGGGAAAGAAACATTTTAGCCTTCCAACACCATGATTCACTTGGGTGGTTTCCAAATTACATGCAGGAATCCTCTCTACATGTCATCCTTTCTAATCCTTCTATCAGATTCTTAACACTGTCGAATTGTTCTTTTGTTTTTGGCTTAGCCTTCCCACTTAGGCAGACAACCAAAGAAGATAAGATTTGTATTAGTGGTTCTTTGGCCTATTCATTGACCCAAAAGGTCCCTGGCGACTTAATACAATGTCTTTGCTCTTCTATGTTATTGAAGTGACAAAGTTTCTGCACGGAGTTATCACTTGCATTTCAAAGATGCCGTGTAGAAGTTCTTTAAGGGCTGTCTTAGATGACCATGCGAGGGCTATGATGATTCCTGCTTTGTTAAAGTGGAGCTCGGGCTGGGATTGGCATCTTCTAATCGTTTAACCTCCTTTAACAATGGAACCCTTCGGTGGTGATGATGATTCTTGTAAGAAGGAACAAGTTACACAGATCATTGCTCCCCTTAACATGCAAAACATTGCTTGCAAGCAGAAATAAGGATCCGCTTGATGAGAGGCATGAGTGCAGTGCTATGGTGAAGGTCTCTTTCGTTGTCGCTCGAGTGAGATCACTAAATGCACAAGTCCCAAATCCATCTTCTAGGTTTGAAGTTTGAACCACCTAAATTTCTAGCCAATCCTGGATGCAATCTGCTGACTTGTTTTTGTCTTTGGATAATGATGTCCTACCAAAGCCCAATATTTTTTTTTTTTTTTTGTCTTTTTACTCGATGAAATACTTGCCACAAAGTTATCAGAGCTAGCAGTTTCAAATTCATAAAATGATTCCAAATCCAAGTCGATTTAGACGTTTTCTAATGCCTCTAACAAGATCTCCAGGGATTTAGTCTTTTAGCTGCTTGCAAACATTTTCAAAGATTCCTGTATTATTTGGATGGGTCCAAATGGGAGTCCAAAGGTCTAGTAGTCTACCATGAAAAAGAATATTCCATGATGAATGCAAGATTATTATTTTATCTGTAGAGGCAAAAGAATCAGATACCTTGTGCTACAGATTTCTTGTAAATCTAATCAAGCTCACCAACCTAGTCAAGTAAACAATACAAGTTGTTCCCTGCAAAAGATAGATATATAGATTATTTGAAGAAGCAATCTTATAATAAGTTTGCTGTCCTGCAAGAGTTACTTGAAGCTTCTGTTTCTTCCTTCTGATTGACCAGGCACCATACCAAATAGGTATGCTTTACATTTAGAAAGTGCTACGAATTAAATCTCTGGCCACAGATCAAGATGCCACAACAAAAGCTTTTGGGGTTAGTTTAGTTCCACCATTGAGTGCCTTCTTTGGCTTTCCTTCAGAGAAGCCTCCCGACTTTTCAAAGGCTTGGCATTCAGCATCATCTTTGCTGTTTCTTCCATCTTAACACATCATTGAGGCTTTTATTTTTCTTTAGACTGGAGTAAGATAAAAGTATTCATCCTTGTCTTGAACATGGAATACGACCATGTAAACCACCAGACCTCTGATGTGCCCAATTCTGCTTGGTCATGGTGGCAGAGATATTACTGCTCCGATCAATGATTCGCATTCATCACAGGACCACAACCTTTGTTCATTCCTCTAATATAATTCCCTTGGAAATAAGCATGATTCATCATCTTATATTTTCTTTAGCAAATGTTAAAGTATACTGGATTTAGTTAGAGTAGCATGTCTGCTTCAACCTAATCTTCATGATAAGTGTTTAGAATATTTGTCAATATAAAAACAATGATAATAAAATCATAAATTTTAATTATTTGAGGTTAGCTACATGGATCTTTTATTATTATTGAGATTTGTAAAAAGTCATATGTTTAGTTACGTTCAGAATACTTATATCTTTATTTATAGTTTTTATTAAAATATTTTTAGATCTTTCTTTATATTTTCTTATTTCACTAATACTAATTATTTTATTTTTTTTAAACTACTGCATCTAGAGATTTCCTAATGATTTTTTTTTCTTATCCTCAATCAACGCAACACCCAATTATTCATAAATAAAGATATATATATTTTTTATCTTTCCTCTTATATTCATCTTAATATTTTTATCTTAGCAACATAAATTTTTTGTATATATATATATTTTTAACTATTCAACACTAAGATCCATAAAGTATTACTAGTCTTATAATTATTTTATAAAATTTTTCTTTTAATCTCAAAGATATCTAGTGATCACACAGGACTCCTGATGCCTCTCACCATTTTAACAATCCTATTTTTTTACTTTATAAATAATATCTTCATCGAACTTTTTATCTTATTGAATAATTAATCCAAAATACCTAAAGCTTTTACTTAAAAGAACTTTTTATCTATCTAATTTAAATATTTTTTATCTATTTTTAAAATTATTAAAATTATATTTTATATATTAGGTTTTAGTCTTAGTTAATCTAAAATCTTTGGTTTCTAAGGCTCACCTTTGTAGCTCATGTTTATCATTAATTTCACTTGGACTCTTATCAACTAAAATAATATCATTAACAAATAATATACACTAAGGAGGTCTATCATATAAGTGGCTAGTAAATTTATCCATTATCAATATGTAAAGATAAGGACTTAATGTTGATCCTTGGTGTAATCTATGTTAATAGAAAACTCACCATGCACACTTTATCGTTTTAGTACTAATAACTATAATAGCATATATATCTTTAATAACATCAATATAATTAGTTATATACCTTTTCTTTTTTCTAGGATCCACCATAATAAATCTCTAGAAATCTTATTATAGGCTTTCTCTAGGTCCTGAAAAATCATATATAAATCTTTCTTTTTCTCCATGTATTTTTTCATTAATTATCATAATAAATAAATAGCTTCTATGATTAATCTTTCAGGTATAAATTTAAATTAATTTTAAAAAATATTTCACATCTTATCCTACTTTTGATAATTTTGCCTTAATTTTTTATAATATAGCTCACGATTTTAATTCCTACAAAATTTAAATAATTTTATGTGTCACCCTTTATTTTATAACTAGTATTTAAAAAATTCTTTCTTCATTCATCATCTATCTTTCTCAATCTCATGATTTTATTAAATAACTTAGTTAATTAAGTTATTCTCTTATCCCCTAAATTTTTTCTGATGTTAATAGAGATACCATCAGGCCCATAGTCTTAGCTATTTTTATCTTCTTTAATATATCTTTTACTTTATTAGCTATAATTTTTATGAATAAATATATAATTATTAAATCTACCACTATTATTTATCATTAAGTCTAAGTCCTATATGCAATATTAATTAAATAATTTATTAAAATTTATCTTTTTCTTAATCTTGTTATCATTAATGAGTATTCTTTCTTTGCTCTTTATCTTTAATACACCTAATATTACCTAAATATTTATATTTTTTTAGTTTTATTAATTCAATATATATCCTTTTCACTGTTTTTAATACCTAATTTATTATAAAATTTATCGTAAGTCTTATATCTTATCATATTAATCACTTATTTAGCCTTTTTAAAGATTTTTTATATTTACTTTTTTTATTTTTATAATTTTATCATTCTTTAAAATATAATCTTTTAATAAAAAATATTTTTTGAACTTCCTCGCACCATCACCAACTCTCTCTTTAAGATTACATCTCTATCTTTAGTTTCACTAAGAATTTATTTTATCAAGCTCTTAATCTTAGTAACCATCTTAGTCTAAATAAAATTAATATTATCCTCGTCTAAATTTTAAGTTATCTTTATTTCCATCTTGTTCTTAAAGTATTTATATTATCATCTTTAAAATTCTACTATATAATCATAATATTTTTTCTACTATCTTTTTCTTCTTTCTTTTTTTTTTACAGTAAATAACTAATATCATTAACCTATATTGATTCATCAAACTTTCACCAGGTCTAATTTTATAATTCATACAAATAACTTTATCTTATCTTACCCATTTCCCCTGCCATGTTTTCCACACTCAGAGAAGCAAGAAATGGCATGCGGTAAGTTTCATGCTGTTAAGATGTTTCTTTCTTGAGAGCAAAGACATGGCATGCGGTAAGTTTCTTTTTGTTAAGACGTTTCTTTCTTGAGAGCAAAGAGTTGGCATGGAGTAACTCCATGTTGTTGATACGTATCTTTCAGCACCGACTTCGATGCACATCTTCCTGTCACAATTCCCCACTAACACTTTACCCATTTAACGCAAAGGAAGCGTAGCATTTTGCACCAGCAAATCATGTCTCTCTCATGATTGGTCAACCATCTCCTCACGTACCATCCACTTGTTAGCACGTACACCCGAGAGAGAGAGAGAGAGAGAGAGAGAGAGAGAGAGCACCACAATACAAAAGGGAGGGAGAGGAGAGGAAAACAAAAGACCACCAACAGCTACATAGCCATTCCTTGGGCTCCTCACCGCCCCTCTCCCTCCTTTGTTGATGGCCAAGCCTGGCCTTCAACTCTCCTCCTCCTCCACCGTCTCCACCACCACCTACTGACCATGACTCACGTCAGCCACGCTTTGGTCCATCTCGAAGCCAAGTGGGCTCGCCTTGTTCGCCGCTTCTTCCACGCCGTGCGTAGCCACCTCCTCTCTTGTTCCTCCCCGAACGGTCGGTACCGGCAGCTTAAGGCCAACCTAAGTGCTCCAAACCCCACGGTGGCCCGGGACATCCCCGGGGTGGACATGGGACATGCGCCGGTGCGCACGGATATCGAAGTGGATTCCGACGTGCTGTCGTTGAAGGTCAGCCTCCTCGGCGATTGCGACATCGGAAAAACAAGCTTCATGGTATATGCACCTGCAGTTCTCGATCATCGTCAAGAGACTTTGTCCTTCTTCTTTCTGCTGCTAATATTGCTGTTGCCGTATGTGGTAGATGAAGTATGTGGGCGATGTGGAGGAACAGAGAGGAGTAGAAATGGCAGGACTGAATCTAATGGATAAAATCTTCGCAGTGAAGGGAGCGAGGATCGCCTTTAGGATATGGGATGTGGGAGGTAAGGATCAGCTTTGTCTTCTTCAGATATATATAATCTTGGGATGATTGTCTTCTGGCCCATTTGGTGTTCTTGTTGATTGAGCTTGGAATTTCGTAGGTGATGATCAATTTCTGGATCACGTGCCCATTGCCTGCAAAGATGCCGTGGCAATTCTTGTAATGTTCGATCTCACCAATCGATGTACGCTAAACAAGTTAGTATTTCCATCCATCACCGCGCATCATCTCTCTTCTTCTTTTCATACGTTTCATTAGTGAGTGATAGATGGATCGAGGCATCATGGCTTCGTTTCTCCACAAAGAAAGAAATATAGGAATTAGAATTAGGAGCATGTTATTGATGCTGATGCTGATGCTGTGTGGGCTTCTTTTTCCTCAGCGCTATTGCCTGGCATCATCGAGCAAGGAGATGGAACGCGGTATTGACGTTTTCCTGTTCCCTTTACCAACTATATGATGGTTGCTTATGCTGATCATTCCGAGTCATGTTTTTTTTTTTTTTTTGTCTGCTTCATTCAGACGGCAATTCCGATCTTAATAGGAACCAAATTTGATGATTTTGCTCGGCTTCCTCTTGAAATGCAATGGACGATCGTGAATCAGGTACTATGCCATTTCAGTTTGCTGTAGCTCATAATAGAGACGGATAGGATTCGATGGAGACAATGCAGCTGTATCATTCGATAGGCACTGCCAATATCTGATACTTAGATTGTCATTTGAATTGGTCTTCGTGACCAGGTCAAAAGTGTTAGGTTTCCATTCCAGAAAGCACCAGTCTCCCACCTTCTTCCACCATCTTTACGTGTGGTGGCTGCTCGAAGTCAAAGAGATGGTGCCTTCCCCTTCAAGACCGATAGACTACAGATGAATGAACTCTGCATTGCATTCCATCTAGGAAATCTTAGTCTCAGATTCGAAACTGAGGATAAAGTAGGATCACGGAGATGATGGCCTCAACCATCAAAAATTAGTTTGTGTGTGTGACCTTGGAGTGCTATGTTGATGCGGAAACGAGCAAGGATTTTTGTGTGTGTGTGGTGTGTGCAGGCCAGAGCATACGCAAGAGCGATGAAAGCAACTTTGTTTTTTTCCAGCGCCACCCACAACATTAACGTGAACAAGATCTTCAAGTTTATCGCGGCCAAACTGTTCAACTTGCCATGGACGGTGGAGAGAAATCTGACCATCGGAGAACCTATCATTGACTATTAGGTTCTTCTTCTTGGCTTCTTTCTCACTATTTTTCTTCGCTTTCTTTCCCTTGGGTTGTTTCTTCTCGGTCTCCTCTTCTTATTTGGTGTGCACCGCCGGCTGCTTGCGTTGCCCAGTGCAAGATTGTAAATACCAACAAGCTCCACGACAAAAGTGTGATGATCCTTTGTCATTCGAGAGCCATTCAAATTGTTCGATGCAGAGAATGATAGTTTCAATATCAAAAGCAGCAAACTCTTCTGCGTACAATGCATTTCCCGGCTGGCTTGGTGATGCGTCACCTGTTCCGACACATACATTTCGTATACGCTGTTTTTCTTCTTCTTTTTTTTTTTTTCCTTTCAGAAAGTATAATATATTAACTAAGTAATGGAAGTGTAAAAACGCTCTGTTGGTCAGTGTACAAAAGACATATCAACTAGGTTTATTTTCTTGTATATATACATATGGGTAATCAAGAAGAGAGTTTATGCCATACCATCGTAGTTTCACAGTAGAAGATGTATCTTTCTTCAACACACATGCATTCAATAAATAAGGGATCATCAGTATCACAGGATTCATCATAATTAAACTTTACTCATCCTTGCTCATAGTCAAATCATAGACCAACACAAAAAAAACATTATGATTAAGTAACTTACTCTGATCGATCAATCAAGTCTACATCATTACCGGTAGAAATATGTCCTCTTCATATCGGTAATTTTCTTTGCTAAAAGGCATAACAACAATAAGAAAGAGAAAATGAAAGATGTTCCCTTTTCTTTTTCCCTGTAATCCAAAGCAACTTTTGTGTATTCAAGTAAAGCGTATTCTCACCTGTCATGCAAGAGAGGAGAACATGGAGCGACCCCTAAACGGACACAACACACCCGCAGCGCCCCCCAAGCAAGCCCACAGGCCTCCGGAAGAGGCAGAACTCAGAGTCCAATACAAGTAGAATGAAATCTGCAAAGAACTGCAGCCGCATGTGCTTGGGGTTTATCCACTACATTTGCCGCTTGCCTCTGTCGTCTTGAATTTTCCCAATTCCGTGTGCATGACCTCTATTCTTCTTCTTCCTTCATCTTTACTGCTGCAATCGGATACCATTTCCTCACCGCCTTCCCCCGTCAACCTCTTGTATCGTTCCTCTCCTTCATCTTCGTTCTCATGGCCCACGCATGATTCTACCTGAAACAGAGTTCACGCTCCATCACCGGTGCCTCATCCTTTTTTAGAGTTTTCTGGTCCCATCTCACGCCACTACAGGAGATGGGAGTTCATCACGCCCCTACTGTCTCAACCGTCTTCAGATGACGCCCTGTCTCTCCAGGTGAGCCCATCGACACGAGAGCCAAAGATCAGCCTTTGACCTACCACCTGTCGTTGCATTCTAGTTGTTTGAGAAATTTCCTCGATGGCTTTCTCGACGCTGTTCGTGCATCCTTGTGTTCTTCCTCGTCAACCGAGTTGCGTACCCCATCCTTTGGTGCATAAACCGTCAGCTTTCGTGCCGTTTGCATCGCTCCGAGGTCTCGCGGCACGATCGACAGCTTATGACCTTGATCCTGTCCACCAAGTCCCTCCCAATTTCACCCTGAAAGACCTTCTTGACATCCTTCGCCGGCAGAAAGATGCAGAATCTTCGGTTCGGCTGCTTAATTGGGCTTCAAAACAGTCGCATTTTACGCCTACATCTCCCGTGTACGAAGAGATCCTTCAACAGCTCGGAAAGGAAGGATCTTTTGAGAAAATGATAGCTCTACTCAAGGTGATGCAGACGTCAGACTGCAAGATAAGCCAAGGTACTTTCCAGATTTTTATAGAAAGCTATTCGAGATTTCAACTGTTCGATGAAGCTGCTGATGTAGTTGTCAATTTAATGGACGAATTTGGAGTTGAAGTAGACACATTTATTTGCAATTTTCTGCTCAATATATTGGTGGAGGGAAGTAAGATCAAGCTGATTGAGGCGGTGTATTCTGTGATGCTTGATAGGGGAATCCAGCCAGATGTTTCTACATTTAATATTTTGATAAAAGCTCTCTGTAAAGCTCATCAGATTAAACCAGCAATCCTGATGATGGAGGAAATGTCCAGCTATGATCTGGCACCGAACGAGATAACTTTCACCACCCTGATGCAGGGCTTCATCGAGGAGGGGAATATGGAGGCAGCACTGAGGGTAAAGACTAGAATGTTGGATATGGGATGCTCTCCAACGAATGTAACGGTTAATGTCTTAGTAAATGGCTACTGCAAGCAGAAAAGATTAGAGGAAGCTCTTGGGTTTATACAAGAGGAATCTACCAAGGGATTTTGCCCTGACAACTTCACTTTTAACACTCTGGTAAACGGACTGTGCCGAGCTGGGCATGTGGGGCATGCGCTCGATATCTTAGATGTGATGCTCCAGGAAGGGTATGATCCTGATATTGTAACTTATAACACGTTAATTGCAGGGTTATGTAAATTGGGGGAGATTGCGGAAGCAATGGCAGTCTTGGATCAGATGGTAGAGAGAGACTGCTTGCCGAATATGGTGACTTACAATACTCTAGTCAGCACCTTATGTGCAGAGAATAGACTCGACGAGGCTGTGGAACTCGCTCGTGCGCTCACTCTCAAAGGTCTTTTACCAGATGCATATACTTTCAACTCTTTGATCAGTGGGCTCTGTAGGGCTGGCAGTCTCAAAATTGCACTGCAGATGTTTGAGGAGATGAAAATTAGTGGATGCCCACCGGATGAGTTTACTTACAACATACTGATTGACCACCTTTGTTTCAATGGGAAGTTAGGGAAAGCTGTAGCCTTGCTGAAGGAAATGGAGTCAAATGGTTGTGCTAGAAGCGTTGTGACATATAATACGCTCATCGATGGACTATGCAAGAACATGAGAATTGAAGAAGCTGAAGATGTATTTCACCAGATGGAGATACATGGGGTCTCAAGGAATTTGGTAACCTATAACACCATAATTGATGGCTTGTGTAAGAATGATAAGGTTGATGAAGCTACAGAACTTATGGATCAGATGATACTCGAAGGACTGAAACCCGATAAGCTCACATACAATTCGTTGCTCACACATCATTGCAGACAAGGGGATATAAAGAAAGCGGCAGATATAGTTCAAACTATGACATCAAATGGCTGTGAACCTGATATCGTTACTTATGGAACTCTGATAGGGGGTTTGTGCAAGGCTGGTAGGACTCAAGTTGCCTGTAAGCTTCTCAGAACCGTACAGATGAAAGGAATGGTCCCAACTCCTAAAGCATATAACCCTGTGATCCAGGCACTCTTTAAGCAGAGAAAGACTAGAGAAGCTGTCAGGCTCTTCAGGGAGATGGTAGAGAAGGCTGAGCAGCCAGATGCTATCACATATAAGATTGTCTTCCGTGGTCTGTGTCGCGGAGGAGGACCGATTGGAGAAGCTGTCGATTTCCTGGTGGAGATGACAGAGAAGGGATTCTTGCCAGAATCTTCTTCGTTTTCAATGCTTGCTGAAGGTCTTATTGCATTGGCCATGGAGGACAAGCTTAACATGGTTGTTGAACTGGTCATGGAGAAGGCTAATTTTTCAGAAAATGAAATTGCCATGGTAAAGGGTTTTCTTAAAATTCGCAAATTTCATGATGCACTGACCACCTTTGATCGTCTGCTAAATAGCAGAAGGCCTGGAAGCAGATATAAGTAGTAGTCTATGCAAAGAAGATCCATCTCTGAAGAATTTCCAGGGTAAAAGGGACTCTGAAGAATTTTTGGGAAAGGAGAGCCACTTTTGTTTAAAAGTGCCCTTCCTGGTTCAGACAATGTGCAGAACAGGTGAGAGTGGATAAAAAGTTTCATGGTGTTGGATGGAAACAAAGTTCAGGAATTGGTTACACACTGCTTAACATGTTAAGGTCACCTGGTATTTCTTTTTGCAACACAGCATGTTCTTCGATTAGTTTGATTTCTAGACAGGTGAATTTGCTGCTTGGAAAAAGCACATGACTCCAGTAGAATAACAAAAGTTCCTTATAAGATGATTTATTATGCATGCTCCTGATTGTCTTAAGCATCAGATTCTATCTCATATGAGCAATAGAGCAGTTGTTTGGTTGAATGCTTATCAAAAGATTTTAATTGCAAAAGCCTGAATATTCATACATTCACGGATCTCAAGTTGAACCAATTTTTTACTATCATGGTTTAATCTCATTAAATCTGTCCTGTCCTATCTTTGATGCCGTACTGAGTCAGATACTCTCGTGATTTTTTTTTTTTTTTTTGTATTTGTAGCGTTCAAGAGTGACGAAGGTCCTCCTATCGACACATTCAGTTTCTTCATAAAGCCCAGCTTGTTCTTTACTTTACACTGAGCTACTTCTTATCCACAAAATATGGATTTTTAATATAAAATCTGCAGAGGCTATTTCCATTTCCTTCTATATTTGACATAATAGCTCTGATAATTGTGACTCTTCTTGTATATATTTGTACTAATGATGCATAATGTTAGTAATGCATCCAATTTTGTGTATAATATATCATTGTTTTTTTTCTTAATTTAACTCTTGCTCATTTGTGCTGTCCTTTAAACCAAAGATCTCCATTTCTATTATCTTTTTCTGGACTTGGAAATCAACTTGGAGAACATGAACTGGTTACTTGTCACATATACTGGTTACCTGTTGTTGGAGCACTACAGTTATGTTTATGCAGTTTGTATTTAATGCTCTGTGCCATCTTATTTTTGCTGTTTCTTGGTGTTTTTTTTTTTTTTTCAGTTGGTAGTTGTGCATCATTAGTTATTATTAATTTGAAGCTAAGCTTGCAATGTTGTCCATTTTGATTCAATTTGGCATGGTGCAGTTCAGTTCAATCGACTTGGATGGCCGATTGCAATCTACTGGTAAATGTCAGCTGTTGTTTGTACTCCAGATAACTTGGCTTAAATAATTGAATGATGATGGTTATTGTCTAGTTGACTGCATCATGAATCTGCTTCTGTATTTTGAATATGCGATCTTTGAACAGTGATAATTTTTGTTGCACAATCAGGTTGGGTACTGAACCACATGTAGTGACCGTGGACTAATTTTTTATTCATCATCGGTTTAATGTTGAACTGTTTTTGTGGTATATTCTTGGTGCTTCAACTTTTCAAGTTGATAATTTAGATAGATACATCGAGATTTTTCACAATTAGGTTAGCTATCTTTATTAAATTGTTATTTCAAATGCTGTGTGTGTAAGGTAGAAGGCACTGACAAGGATGTAATTGTCTCTACATTGAGATACATCCTGGTTTCACTTGTCGCCCAATTTTGTTAAATGAAACGACATGGCAAGGGAAAAATACCCTGAAATCTGTCGGGGTGATGTGATGACCGAGGTGGATGTTGGCTCAGATGCCACGGCATCACTGAATTGCGAAGGAGCGTCTTTGCTGTAACATGTTATATGCTATGAGCTGTTTCTGTCAATGTTTCTATGTTTGCACTGGCAATAACCCCATTTACGTGCCACAATCTTGTTGAGATGTAATCACAAGTGGTGTTTGAATTATTAGCCATAATGTGGATATCTCTTCAATGTTGCAGATCTCCTCAGAAGATGCTCTGCTGCTCCAGGCTGCAGTAACCTGATTAAGTTGCCACCGTGGATGATATTTTTTTTGCATGCTTTCGAGCATTCAAGCTTGAAGAAATGATTGCTCCGGCGTCGTCTCCTGAAGAAACCTCCTGACCCGCCACCTCCTCTTCTCTTCTGGCTGCCGACGCCACCCTCCATGGCAATGTGCCTCCTTCCACGGTCGCCCCTTCCCAAGCATGTAAGCCTCCTAAACTGGCATCTACCCCTTTGACTCGGAACTGGCAGCTAAGATCTCCAGGATACAAAAGGAACTGCAAGCATGTAGCGGTTCTAGACCCGGAGGAAGTCCAGAATGCTACAAGTGACCGGAAACTTTGCCTCTATAACAAATTCTTTGGCAAAGCCCACCCGCCCTTTGGAGTTCATCAAAGCCAAGCTCCTCCCGTCGCTGTGGAAGTCGTAATCGGAGGTCCAGATCATTGACCTCGCTGAAGGATTCCTATGCTTCTGATTCCAATCTGAAACTGACCTGACGAACACCCGTCGACGGGGGGGCCGTGGTTCCTCCGGGGACAAGCACTCTCAACCTCTTCCCGTGGGACGAGAGCTCCCAACCATTGGAGGAGGCCATGAAACCAACACCCGTCTGGATCCATCTACCGGGTCTCCCCAGTGAGCTGCTGGACGCCCGTCTCCCCCAAATCGTGGCAAGCATTGGTACCCCCTCAAGGTGGACGCCGTCGACTCCTCTGGTCCAAGAGCAAGGTTTGCGAGGGTCTGCATCATGCTTGATTTCTCACAACCCCTTCCTCGAGGCATCTGGGTCCGAATAGGCCATTCTGACTCCTTCAATCGGTGTCTATGAAAATTTGCCTAATTATGCCTTCTCTTGGGCTGGTTGGCCACCGATCGATCAATGCAATCAGAGTAAGCCGCCGGAGCAACCGGCCACTACTTGCGAGGATGGCGTCGACGGGTAAAGCTCTGTTCCCGAGATTGGTGGCAGCTCAGAACATGGGCTATTGTATTTCCGACGGTTTACTTTGGCCCCTCTCGTTGGTGGATGGTGCCCGCCCAAACTTACAAGATTTTTATTTCACCGACGGTGCCTCGGAAAAAAATATTTATGTGACGTTGGACCACGTCTGAATCGATTCCTAATATATTTTTCTTTTATAATTATGTGAATATTTTGGCATTCTCTCTAACAAAATGAGTAAGTTGCACTCGTCTCTCCTCGAAAAGTATTATCCCGACCTTAACAATTTAATCAGGATAGGCTTTGTCCACGAGTGTCTCGATCAATAATTCTATCGGTTTCGGGTGTGAGAGGGACTTGATAAAACTTCAAGGGTCAATAGGTGGTGTCACAAATCGTGCCTTCTTCGATAGAGAGACCGTCATTAGATAATACTTATGCAATTCTCTTGGGCTACTTCTTAGCTCTCTAGTGTCAGTTCTCATCGAAAACTTCATCACTATATGGTAGGCCGACACCACTGCCCTCAGCTTGTTCAACATGGGTCGACCTATGATTGCATTATATGCCAAGTGGATATCGACCATCATGAATTTGGTTATCATCGTTTTAGAGTATGACTTATTTCCAAACGTGATGTGTAGGTTCACAGTCCCAAGAGGGGGGATCAAGTTGTCGGTGAATCTCGTCAGTGAAAAAGTCATAAGTATAAGGTCGTTAGTCAAGGGCCTAAGTTTTTAAAAGGCATTAAAATAGAGAACATCACTAGAGTTATCTATATCAATAATGACCATTTTCACTCGAGCATTGATCATTCTCACAAAGACTACCAAGATATCATTCTGATACAAGTCAAAGTACTTTGTCTCTTCGTCTTTGAAGGTAATTTCTGAGTTATCCCCCGTTTGCAGGCACTTTTCATTGGTTGCATGGGCATAAACTTTACTATTCGAAGAGTTATTTTCTTCCAAGGCGGGTCCACCAATGATGATATCAATTTGTCTCAACATCGACCCTTACGAAAGTGAAACATTTAACCTTGATTCTCTTTATGTCGTTTTACTTTATCGATGGAAAAAATCCCACATGTTATCACGTGCAAAAAGTACACGAATGAAAATAATAAAAATATAATTTTATTATCTTTTAAATTATTAATTTTATATAAACTTCTATTTCTTCATCCCATTCTCTTTTTAACTTGCTTACCCGTCGCACTCGCTTATCTACTAATAAGTCCATCGTCACTTTTAACTCCTCCTTCCCCAAGTCCATCGCTTAGTGCTCTGCCACATCCAGCTGCAAACTGTCACTCTTAAATAGGAACGTGTGGGCCAGGATTCCTAACACCCTATCAAAGGGCTCATCCTCACCGTGGTCACTACTATAAAACCCCACCTTGATGTTTGCCACTTCGTAGTCCGAGGACTCCACAAACCATGCCTCCTCCCCTCCTTTGCTCACCCATGTGTCACGGACTTAGCTGGTTTTGCCTAAGCCGTGCGGCACCAATGCGTATCACCGCAAAGGTCAGCCTCCCCGAAATCTCCTACAATCCCTTAGAACCAACGAAAGAGAAGACGGGACAGAGAAAGCGCTTCACACGGGATCCGCAAGGCACTCTTTTAGCAAACACTTTATAGCCGATGCACATTCCAACCATGGATATTACAAGCTCAGAACGGTTGCACAACAAAGGCATAAAATTGGTCCACTATAGACCGAATTCTAGTACAAGTATGCACTCGACGCAAGCTTTATGTACAAGCCTACAATGGCTTACAAACTCGCTCAAATGGAACATTTTGCCTTTGGCAAGCCCTTTACAAGCTTTACAAGTGACAACCAACCAAAAGGGACACGGACATGCATAAGCATTACACCGAACAAGCTGTTTACAATTTTGTCCGTGACATTCTCTCCCACTTATTCCTTTGACGTCCTCGTCGAAGCCTTTGCTGACGCTGCAACTTCTTTTCTTTGTTGGATCTTCGATCTTCAGCTCCTACTGCGATGCGCCTCTTGGCTCCCAATTGCTCTCCACTTGTTGTTGTTGAGTCGTCGAACTTTAATCCGCCATGCTGCTTCAACTCGCCAATAACTCTGACTCTGGTGTGAGGTCGGCGGTTGTGCTTTGATCCTCATCGAGTCTTGCGGATTCATCCGATGAAGGAAAAAAGACCATCTTTGATATGCGCCACTCTCTAAATTCTTCTTGTCTCTTGAACTGGATAGATGCTTGTTGGAGCTTTAACGAGCATCGCCTCGCAACCTTTAAAGTTTTCTGGTCCTTCCTCCGCAAAATTTGCCCATCGAATCTTCTTCCACTTAGTTGTCTTGCCCAAGTAGGCTCGCATCACTTCCGCTTTCGATTGACATTCAATTGGGAAATGAAACGGATAGTCTACTCTCAGTAGCACTGATCACCGTTGGTGAGGGCTTGACAACTGTTATCTTCCATTAGTCTCTTCGAAGGGTCTTCAAATTTGTGTAGAGCTCCTCTGCCAGATAACTAAGAGAGCTGGGGTACTCGGTTTCGCCCATTCTCTTGAGAGTTGAGAAGGCAAAGGTTACTTGACTTCGCCCACCTCCTCGAGGTTGTACTTCGTGCATCAAGCTGGTTACTAGACTTCGCCTGCTCTTATCTCACACTTCCGAAGCACTTGAAGTGTTTGCAATCCTTGCGCTAAGTCAGCTACTATGATTCGCCTTCTCATTGCCCTTGAACTTCTGGAATGCAAGAAGTTATCACTCCAACTTGGAGTAAGTCTCCGATAGATTTGGTCACCTATGGGATTGTACCACCTTCTCCATCATTTCTGTCGCCAACTCCTCTGAGTAGCAAAGGTACAAAGATCACAGCATCGCCGCTGCTCGATCCTTGGTCATGCACTCTTGCATCGACCTGAAGTCCTTCACTTACGGCCATCTTGATGGAAAGTCTGCTGACACCGGTCTTACGAAGTTCTCTAGCTTCTGCCCTTCAGCCTTGTCTTAGTACATGGAGTTTGACAAAGCATTCTCCTCCTCCACGGCCCATATCACGACCAAGCACTCTCCCTCTATGAGAGCAAGGGATTGATGACTCTCCGGAAGTCCCGCCTCTGCGGTACCATGACACTACAATGCCCATGGCACTACTATCCGTTGTCTCGCATCTGCATCCCTTCTTCGTGATCGGTAGATCTGCCTCTGCGGCAATGCGACACTCCTCTGAGTCCACCTTCCTTCTAACCGATGACTGATCTTGGGTAGCTGAGTCCCTCTAGACTCGTCATTGCTTCCTCGCCCTTTTTCAACCATCTGCTTCAACACCTCTGTGTTCTCTGAGCAATTCTACTTGGTCGATGGAAAGACAGACTGCAACTCCCATTATGGCCTCTGCCATCATGTTGCAGGGTTTGCACCGCTTCTGTTCTCCTTAGCTTCATTGGTCGCAACGCTCGCTTACTCGGCCTTGTCCTCTGACTTGTCGGGCTCCCTTAAGTGAATGTGAGCTCTGAAGCAATTCCACTCTTCAGCCGCTCCGATCATACCTCTGCATGATCCAGTCCTCACATGGGACTCCCTGGTACTTGCATCTGAACTTCTTCCTCGATAGGGCACAACCCCCATAAGCTGATGTCCAAGGCTTCTATTCAATGCAACATTCGGTGCACGCACAGAAGACCCGCCTTTGCGAAACCATGGCATTCACTGCTTGAATCCATAGCTCTTCTTACCGTCGTGTTGTTCACCGACTTGGAGCTCCTAGTTGCGCTCCTGATCATACCTCTGCATGATCTAGTCCCCCCCATGGGACTCACTGTGTGTGTCGACTTGCCACGAACCATTCCACCACGATCCGCTGCATCATGTCATCGCCTGGTGACATCTCCTTGCATTCTGATCCCTGTGGTATGAACTCGAACTGCGATATCTCCATGTGTGGACTCCGCCAACACATCGCAGGGCCTTCGCCAGCTTCGATTCTGTTCGCTCCTTTGGCAATCAACCTTCGTCCACCCACTCGGGTCACACTCGACGAAGCCCACTCTAGATACCCATCGCCTAGCAGCTCCTCTGTCCCCGACTTCGCTGAAATAGGTGCACATTTGTCTAGATCTCCGGGACTCGCCCCTACCAAAGACAATCTCCGCTGCACCGCTTTCCTCATGGCAACTCGAATAGCAACACTATGGCATATTCTTCAAGAGCATCCGCTTTAGCATCCTCTTGCCCGTGCCAAGGCCTTCTAACACCAACTTTGCCACCGCAAGTTGTATCGCCTTAGTTACTCTCAGTCAATGCTTCACCGAGACGAGGTGCATATGCTTCAAGTTCCTTCGTCTTTGGCACCATACAAGATGAGTCTGCTTCATCGAATAGAGAACTCATGAAACGACATGATCCTACTCTTGTCTCTCGCAAGAGTCCATGTCCTGACTTCTGCCTAAGGAAAGCTCCACGCCTCGCTCTACGTTCTATCTTTTTGCCAACTCCTTCATGCGGTTTGGGTACATCAACAAGTTACCCCAAGTTGTTCCGCTTCTCGATTTGCATTGCGTTAATGGTGGCCCTCACGCCAACCATTCCACGGGTTAGCCCTCTGTTGAGTCCGATCTCGCTATCGGCTCCAAGTGTGCCTTCACTTTGTGTTGCCTGGTTGCTCCCCACTTGATCTCGCTTATGCGTCCACCAACGATCACCACTTGCGAGATCATGCAATGACTCCTTACCGCTCACTCGATCCATCGAGCTTCGTCTTGAGGTACTCAACTAATGCGGTTCATTGCACATGATTCTACTTCAGAGAACCGAGACTTATCCCTCTCGGTATCTCGCCTTCCGTTGGAGCAACTTCTCTCTTCGCATCCTTCCTTTGGAAGTTTAGGAGACCACCATCCTCTTGGACTACTTCGCCTCTGTTTGAACAAACTATGCCCAATTCGCTTTGCAAATGCACTTGCTAGATTATGACACTTCACCAATACAAACTGCATGCGCACCCCTCCGGGTCTAGCAAAATGTGAACTCGCTGCACACTTCAGCCTCTTACGAAAGTATCCTGCACATGCCGAAGAGAAAGTTTTAATGCTCCATGGCGCCGACCTTCGGTCACCTTGGGATGGCCACGAACAATCCATCGTCCGCATGCAAGGCCATGCATGAGTATCGAATTCCTTGAGTTTACAACTCTTTCGATCGTTGAACAACCCACTCCACCTTGCACGGTCTCATCCTTTGCCAAGCACTCTGCTTGCCTCGAGCACCATCAAGGTTGGGTGTTAACGTCGAGCCACTGCTCGAACTCGGCCATCCTGATCTTTGTGCGCTCCGCAATTCTTCTTAGCTTGTTGTACTCATGGTGCCTCGCTAGGTCCCCCACGTTTGCATGCTAAGTGTTTGTAAGTGGGCTTGTCCCGGTCTGATACCATATGTCACGGACTTAGCTGGTTTTGCCTAAGCCGTGCGGCACCAATGCGTATCACCGCAAAAGTCAGCCTCCCCGAAATCTCCTACAATCCCTTAGGACCAACGAAAGAGAAGACGGGACAGAGAAAGCGCTTCACACGGGATCCGCAAGCCACTCTTTTAGCAAACAATTTATAGCCGATGCACATTCCAACCATGGATATTACAAGCTTAGAACGGTTGCACAATAAAGGCATAAAATTAGTCCACTACAGACCGAATTCTAGTACAAGTATGCACTCGACGCAAGCTTTATGTACAAGCCTACAATGACTTACAAACTCGCTCAAATGAGGCATTTTGCCTTTGGCAAGCCCTTTACAAGCTTTACAAGTGACAACCAACCAAAAGGGACACGGACATGCATAAGCATTACACCGAACAAGCTGTTTACAATTTTGTCCGTGACACATGGGCGAGTAAGTTGGAAAGAGGAGGGAAGGAGAAAATCGATCAAGACGAGAAGTTTATATAAAATTAATAATTTAAAATATAATAAAATTTTATATCTTTTTGCTTGTGACAATACGTGTGATTTTTTTCGTCAACGAAATTAATAACGTAAGGAGAATTTAAGTTAAATATTTTATTTTTATAAATATAAAGATCTTAATATTATTTTTTAAAGTATAAGAATCGAGATACTGATGATAGTTAATTATAAGGGATAATATATAATTATCCCAGTACGTATGTTTATATTTATAAGCAGTATTGATGAGATGTGTGGGTCCTACATTGATGATGGACTTCTCGTTCCAATATTAAAACTTAAAATTGAACGGACTATTGGTGGTTGCTATTTTTTTTATGTCAGCAAACTTTGCTAGTTCGATGACATTGTGAAGTTAAGTTGGATGCTTCTTTTATTAAAAAAATTGGAAACAAAGACCCCACTTTAATTTGTATAGGCTAATATGTTCCCAAAAAGACGTCATCAAAGTTCACCAACCCAGCCGCGAACTCATTTGAGCTACGTCCAAAACTTAGCACATAAAGATTACATCTTGGGAGCGGATACCAACTTGTGTTCGGAGTCACTCGGTGCAATGTTGCACAAGAGATATAGATCTTGTGAGTGTAAATTATATGAGAAATAGATTTTATTCTAATTTCCTTTTTTTTTAAAATTATATGTGTAAATTACAACTAAATCCACACCTAATCAGGATTGCTATGACAGTGCCGATCGAACATTGTTGCATTTAGCAAATTTGGAAGGTTGTACTTATTATACCATCTCGTATGCGGACTACGAGTGGGCATGTCAGGTTGCACTGGGAGAACGTTTGGTAACCCAATCCTATGAAACCAAAGTTGGACATCGGACTCCACTTTGGAGACTCATCTTTTTGGGAATTGTAGGAGCAGAGAAACGCACTCAGTTCAGCCACACGGTCCCAAATTCTTCTCGCCTTGGCTACGTATTCCTTCTTCTTTACTGGCAAACCTTTGGTCTGCAACAAGCTGTTGATATGGGACGCCACTCCTCTCATTCGAAGGGAGAAAGACGATCCTCGACACTAATTTGAGTGGCGCACTCAAGAACCTAATACCGGATGAGCAATAATTTTGGCACCCGTTCGCTGATTGCCGCCGCGGCTACCTGTGTTGTGATTGGATCCTGTGGTGACCGCACGGATGCGGGAGGTGCCGCCGCATCCCGTCGTCCGACCAAAAAAGAGCCTCTTCTCATTGGTTGGCAGAGCAAATCTTTCGTGGGACTCGAGCGATCGATGAATCAGAAAACGCTCATTCCTGACGATACGAACGGGTCGGGTCAGCAACCAAGATGCCAAGAAAGCATCGTTGACGAAGCCAGTGGCACGAAAGGCATCGCTTGTGTCCAAGCAAAAGGTTGTGAAACGTTTCGGTCACAAAATGCAGCACGAATTTTGGCGATTGCGTGCGAACAAGGCAAGGAAGCGCTCAGCCTGCTTGTGTGTGTCTCAGGTTGAAAGAGCAGTATTAGAGTTCGATGGCTATACATAGATAGGAGTCGGTCTGCGGAGAGGAGGAGGAGGAGGCAGCATCATTATCCAGCAGCAAATGCAGCTCGTCCCCGAGCAGTTTAGGATTCTATGGAATGCGGTAGAAATCCGCTTTGCGATCCTCGCCAGTCTCCTACTGCAGATCTTCCTCATCTCCCTCTCCCTCTTGCGCAAGCGGCACTGCAATATGCTGTTGAGCTTCTTCCTGTGGACCTCCTACCTGGGCGCCGACTACGTCGCCATGTTGGCGCTCGGCAACCTCCTCAGCGAGCAGACAAAGGAGAGCGAAGCGAACAGCACCGGCGACCTCAGGGCCTTCTGGGCCCCCTTCCTCCTCCTCCACCTCGGCGGCCCCGACACCATCACCGCCTACTCCCTGGAGGACAACGAGCTGTGGCTGCGGCACCTGCTGGGGCTGGTCCTCGAGGTCGCCGTGGCCATCCTGGTGTTCCTCGAGTCGCTGCCGAGCCCCCACCTGTGGAAAGCAGCCGTCGCGGTGTTCGCGGCCGGAATCCTCAAGTACGCGGAGCGGACGTGGTCGCTGTGGTCGGCCAGCATGGACCGGCTGAGAGAATCCATGATCACCGATCCGGATCCCGGGCCTAACTACGTCAGGTTCAGGCAGGAGTATGAATCGCGCCGGAGTGCTGGGCTGCCGATGAAAATCGACCCCCTGGAAGAGCGCCCGTCCCTACTTCCCCAAGTCGAAGTGACGGAGATCAGTCCGCTACAGGTCATCCTATGGGGCTACCGCTTCTTCCTGACCTCCAAGCGTCTCGTCGTGGACCTCATGCTCAGCTTCCAGGATCGGATCGACAGCCAGAAGTTCTTCCTGGGGCGCAACGCCGAACAGGCTTTCCAAGTGGTGGAGGTGGAGCTATCTTTCCTGCACGACATCCTCCACACCAAAGCAAACCATGTCCACACCGTGAAAGGGCGTGTGATACGCGCCTTCTCACTCACCATGGCAGCCCTCGCCCTGGCGCTCTTCCACCTCAGCGGGAAGCATGGTTTCAACGAAGCTGACGTCACGATAACTTACGTCCTCCTCGTTGCCGCTATCGGACTCGAGGCCCTAGCCTTCGTCGTGCTCCTATTCTCCGACTGGACCATCGTCGCGTTGCGGGAGAGAAACAAGTTTGGGCGGCCCTACATCGCTTGCCTATCACAACTCTCAGACGAATTGGCTGTTAAAATCGTTGACTTTCGGGGATGGATTTCCAAAAATTGCGGAAGCTGGTGGTCGAATTCAACGAGGCAGTGTAGCCTGATCCGCATCTGCCTCAGACCTCCGATCCCCAGAAAGATCCAAAGGATCATGGAATTATTGAGATTGAAAGAACTGTGGGATTTCTGGCGGTGCGTGGAACAAGACGAAATAAGCAATGATCTGAAGCGGCTCATCTTCGAGCAACTGAAGGACAAGGCCTCCAGCGCGGAGGGAGATGCCACCAGCTACAAGCGAATGCAAGCCTGCAGAGGCGAATGGACCCTTCGAGAAAGGGGCTACCCGGCGCTCGACTGGAGCGTGAAGAGGGAGTTCGATGAGAGCATACTGTTGTGGCACGTCGCCACTTATCTCTGCTACCAGACTGACCGCCCCGCCGTCAAGGCCACGAAGGAGGTGAACTGTCATTCCCGCAAGAAGCAACTGTTCAAATGGCTGCGGCGCTGCATCGTCCCATGTCTCCGCTGCCGGACTCAGCAGGCCAGCGGCACCGGCGCCTCTAAAGGGGATCCCGATCACCGCGAGACAAGTAAGAGGATATCGGAATACATGATGTTTCTTGTGGTGTTTGAGCCATTCATGCTGCCCGCCGGAATCGGGAAGATCAGGTTCCAAGATACCTGCGCCGAGGCCATGAAATTTTTCGACGACAAATGGAGGGAGATCGATGACGCAGAGCGGAAACTTAACCAGGACCCTCCAACAAAAGCAGATGCTTCCCCGAACCTGACTCCCGGTAGAGAACAAGGAGCTTCGGAGACCCCATCGCAGGAGCCGCGAAAGAGGAAGCGTCTCTCTCCAACGAGGGAAAAGGCAGCTTCTGTTGAGCTGCTGAATGTGGAAAGTACGTACGAACCCATAAAGGTGAAAGGGGACAGGAGCAAGTCGGTGCTGTTCGATGCATGCAAGCTCGCAAAAGACATAATAGCCATGGAGGGGGACTGGACGAAGAAATGGACCATCATCAGCGGCGTGTGGGTGGAGATGTTGTGCTTCGCCGCCGGCAAGTGCAACCAGTATTTTCATGCCAAGCAGCTGAGCCAGGGCGGCGAGTTTCTCACGCATGTCTGGTTACTGATGATTCACTTGGGAATCGCACACCAATACCGGATCGAAACAGGCCACGCCAGAGCACGACTAGTCGTGGGCGAGTGATCATAAGAATAATAAGGTTTGTAATCTCTTTTGCATCATTCCTCGCGCTTTCCATCTGCAATGCTGCAGCACTCAGTAACTCCCACCACTCTCTCGGCGCTTTCCATATATGTGTCCAACTGCTTCAGATGTAATACACAGCCATGCATGGCGCATTTGAATAATTTTTCTTGGTCAATTAACTCACCGGAGCAGTCTCACTTTGCACGACTAAATGTTCTCTCTTAGCGACGAATCACACATCCATAAGTACTGAAACGATCAACAAGTATATCATGAGATGTTTGGTTGTTGAAGAATTTTTGTATACGAACAAATATTAGCATATCGTAACACAATGGAATTAAACGGAAATCAGAATCAAATAAAACATCAAGATTTACGTGAAAAACCCCTTCAATATGAAGGGTAAAAACCATGAGGCAAACAAGATAAAATCCACTATAGAAATAATGAATATACAATTCTCGAAGTCTCTTGCCCAAAACCCAAGCAACAATCACAAGAGAATAACTAGGATACAAGGATCACGTCACTATGCACAATATCCAAAATCTTCCCAAGCAATCACAAAAAATTCACAAGCAATCACAAGTATATCTGATCTAACCTGAGAAGAAAAAACTATTTGAATAAATGAGAATAGTTGTGTTTCTTATCTTCTTTCTTTTTTTTTCTCTTGTCTTTCTACCCTTTTCTTTTCTCTATGAATCAACCTGCTGCTGTAAAAATCATTACTCTTTTGTTGCAGTTTTGATCTCTATGATTTTCGTAGCCACCATTAACCCCTATTTATAATTAGGGCTTAGGTTAGAAAGGGTTTAGGAAACAAAAGGTGGGTTGTGTTGAATCTCGAATTTTGATGATGAAATCAATTGGTGAAATATTTGTTCTAATTTATATTGTCAAAGATAAGTGTGCAGGATTAACTACGATGGGTTAGAAACATAAAGGGATTTGCTGAGGTCAAGTCCATCGGGTGTTCAAGAGTTCATCAAAAGTCCGAAGGATTGTCGGAAGTGTTGTCGGAACCAACCGAGATCGAATCAGGGACTTACCCAAGTTTTCGAAAGTTCGCGGCAAAGATCGTCGAAGGTTCGCGGAGATTGTCGAGAAGGTTCGGATGTTTGCCGAAGACTCGTTGAGTGCGTCATACAAGCCGGGAGCATGCTGGGAATCCGTCGGAAGAAATTCGAGGGAAGTATCGGAAGATCGTCGAAGTCTCATCGTAAAGCTCATCGAAATAAGATTTAAAGAATATCGGTTTAAATCACTATTAATTATGGTTTAATTTCGTAGTTAACACGTACTTAGGGCAAGGATTTCGAATTAATCCTGCTCAAATCTGGTATGGACCAACCGGGCTCTTACTAGACCTTTTTGGGCCTTGAACAAGGCCCATTCAACATTGCTGAATGGGCCAGGCGGTAGCACCGCCTGGCAGCCGAATGTTGGGTGGTACTACTGCCCAGCCTGGGGCGGTAGTACCGCCCAGCTGCAATGCGCAGAGGCAGTAGTACCGCTTGGCACAAGCGATAGCATTGCCTGTGCACTGTCAGTCTGACGACTGACAGGTGGTAGCACCGTCCTTGACAAGCGGTAGCACCGCCAAAGATCGAAATCTAAATTGATTTCAAATTTGGAGCCCAAATTTGAATCTACTTTGGATCTATAAATGCCCCCTTTCTTAGCTGAAAGGATACCCTTTTGAGAGTTAGAAATTGAGCTAAAGTCTTACAAAAGTCTTGTTTTCAATAGCTTGTGTTCACCTCCTTCTTTCTCTTTGAAAAATCTGTAAGAGTATGAACTTCTTGGAAAAGGATTGTAAGAGGGGTGTTTGGTCCTTCCCCTTCAAAAGGACTTGCTAGTGGAAGTTGGGAGCCTCATCGGAGAAGACTTCGGAAGTAGATGTAGGTCACTTTGACCGAACCATTATACATCACAGCGTCTTGAATGTGTGAGTGTTTAAATTTCTGTTTCATCTCTTTACTTGGCTGCAAACCATTCAGTTTTTTCAATACCTTTACTCAATTAACTTCAACCAAGTCATCTTTCATCCAATCAAAATTTTCATACGAACTAGCCTTTTACCGAAATCGATTTCAAGCTTACGGTTTTAATTCGCTGCACTAATTCACCCCCCCCCTAGTGCTTGTCCGATCCTAAAATTGGTATCAGAGGGGTTCACTCTCATATTTGGTCTAAAATCCAAGAGAGATGGCTTATTCCGATATGCAAGAAGGTCATTCCATTATACGTCCGCCTATGTTTAATGGGTCGGATTATACGTATTGGAAGACTCATATGAGGATCTTTCTTATTTCTATGGATTTTGAGCTTTGGAATATCGTTGAGAATGGTTTTCAAAAATCTTCTCTTCTGATGAGTGATTGGAATGAATCGGAGAAGAAGGTTTTTTTGCTTTAAACGCAAAGGCTATGAATGCCTTATTTTACGCACTAGACAAAAATAAATTTAATCACGTATTAATTTGTGAATCAGCTTTTGATATTTGATGTACTCTTGAGATCACTCATGAAGGCACTAGCCGAGTGAAAGAGTCCAAAATCAATATTCTTATGCATTCTTACAAACTTTTCCGAATGAAACCAAGTGAGTCCATTGGAGACATGTACACCCGCTTTACGAATGTCATCAATGGACTTAAGGCACTTGGTAAAGGTTTTTCTAACTTTGAACTTGTAACTAAGATTTTAGGATCCCTTCCAAAGAGTTGGGATCCAAAAGTTATGGCCATACAAGAAGCCAAGGACCTTAAGACTTTTCCCCTTGAAGAAGTTATTGAGTCTCTAATGACCTATGAAATAACGTGTCATGCTCATGAAGAGCTCGAGAACCCCCTTCCAAAGAACAAGAAGGATATGACACTAAGAACACAAGAAGACAACTTGAAAGGAACATCAAGTGATGAGAACAGTGACACTGACATTACACTCTTAACTTGTAAATTTAAAAAGTTCATAAGAAAGAACAAATTTAAAAATGCTATAAAAAATAAACTTGAACATAAAAAGGACCAAGTTATTTGCTACGAGTGCAAGAAGCCGGGGCAATTCAAATATGAATGCCCGTGAGCCAAGAAGAAGCAACCCAAGAAGAAGAAAGCATTGAAGGCTACATGGGATGATTCAAGTGACTCCGAGGTTGAAGAAGCAAGCAACAAAGAGGAGGCTAACTTCGCGCTAATAGCCCTTGGAGAAGTGGTTAGTGAGTTATTTAATGAAGAATTATCTTTCGATGAGCTTTCTATCGCTTTTCATGAGTTATTTGATGAATGTAGAACTATTAGTCAGAAGTTCAATTTGCTTAAGAAAGAGCATGCTTTATTACAAAATAAGTTCAATAGTCTCCAAACTCCTTCTCTACCCCCACGCTCTAAGTGTGAACACTTGAAAGCAATAAAAAGGGAGAACTTGCTACTCAAAGAGACCCTAAACAAGTTTAAGGTCGGTAGCAAGGGCATGGACATGATCCTTGCTAATAAAGGTCACGTCGAAAATAGAAGTGAAATCAAATTTGTGAGTGGATCTCACCAAAATCCCACCACCTTCGTTAAAGGACCCATATTGCATGTATCACCCCATTTGAAATGTAATTTTTGTGGTAAAACGGGACATGTTTTTTACAAATGTTCATTCAAGAAAATTAGTCCATAAAAATTGATATGAGTTCCTAAAGGAATCATAAACAATTTAATGTTGAATTACAAATTAAGTAGATCAATTTGTAAGATATCCAAAATCAAATGGGTACCTAAAAACCATCCTCTTTTGTAGACAAACTCATAAGCTAGGAGCAAGAAATGGTATCTTGATAGTAGATGCTCAAGGCACATGACTGGAGATCCATCTCATTTCTCTATGCTCACTAGTAAAGAAGAAGGGTATGTCACCTTCGGAGACAACAACAAGAGTAAAATCATTGGCAAGGGAACCATAGGTAACAAATTAAGTTTTTCAATTGATGATGTGTTGCTAGTTGATGGTTTAAAACATAATCTTTTAAGCATTAGTCAATTATGCGATAAAGGTTATGTTGTTAGATTTGAATCTAATGTTTGCATCATTGAAAAATCAAACAATGACATATCCATGATTTCCTTAAAACAAAATAATGTATACACCATAAATATCGATGAATTAAGTAATGAAATGTGTTTTTTGATTTTGAATAATGATGCTTGGCTTTAG
Organism: Musa beccarii; assembly: GCA_024322285.1. Lineage (NCBI taxonomy): Eukaryota > Viridiplantae > Streptophyta > Magnoliopsida > Zingiberales > Musaceae > Musa > Musa beccarii. Next base: position 2,288,996 of record CM044398.1, on the reverse strand, counting down.
CATAGGAGATTAGGCCATGCAAGCATGAAACTAATATCTAAGATTTCATCTAGAGAGTTAGTACGAGGAATTTCCAATATGAAGTTTGTCAAGGACAAAGTATGTGATGCGTGTCAACTAGGAAAACAAATAAAAACTAGCTTCAAACCAAAAAATCAAATTAGCACCACTAGACCAATGCAATTGATCCATTTGGACTTATTTGGACCAATTGACATAACAAGCTTAGGAGGTAGCAAATACGCCTTCGTAATTGTGGATGACTATAGTAGATACACTTTGGACATATTTCTTGACTCATAAAAGTGATTGTTTCAAATGTTTTTCAAAATTTTGTAAACTCACTTAAAATGAAAAAGGTTTTATGATTTCATCAATTCGAAGTGATCACGGAGGTGAATTTCAAAACCATGACTTCCAAAATTTTTGTGAAATAAACGGATATAACCATAACTTCTCTACTTTAAGAAATCCTTAACAAAATAGAGTAGTGAAAAGAAAAAATAGAAATGACAAGAAATGGCTAGAACCATGTTAAATGAATATAATTTACCAAAATATTTTTGGGTCGAAGCCGTGAACACGGCTTGCTATGTTTTGAATAGAGTTCTAGTGAGACCATCCCTATCTAAGACTCCATATGAATTATAGAATAATAAAAAACTCAATGTTTCTTACTTTAAATTTTTCAGTTGTAAATACTTTATTTTAAATGAAAAGGATGCCTTAGAAAAATTTGATGCTAAATCCGATGAAGATATCTTTCTTGGTTACTCTTCTATTTCTAAAGCTTTTCGAGTTTTCAACAAAAGAACTTTAGTTATAGAAGAATCTACTCATATGGTTTTTAATGAATTTTTTGAATCAAAGAAAAAAGATTTTGATGATGATCTTGGTTTTAATGATTTGAATTTGAATGAACCCTCTCCTCAAAATGACAACTTGGATGCATCTTCTTCTCAAATTTTCTTACCCAAGGAATGGAAGTATGTAGATGCCCATCCCAAGGAGTTAATTATAGGAGATACATCTAAAGGGGTTCAAACTCGTTCTTCATTTAAGAATTTTTGTGCCCATGCTGCTTTTCTTTCTCAAGTTGAATCAAAATGCATTGATGATGCCTTGAAAGATGATTCTTGGGTCATCATAATGCAAGATGAGTTAAATCAATACGAGACGAATGAGGTATGGAAGCTTATTCCTAAACCTAATGATCATTTAGTTATTGGTACTAAATGGGTCTTTAGAAACAAGCAAGATGAATATGATATTGTGGTTAGAAACAAGGCTAGATTAATGGCCAAAGATTTTAATCAAGAAAAAGGTATTGATTATGAAGCGACCTTCTCTTCTGTGGCAAGATTAGAAGCCATCAGGATGCTCCTTGCCTATGCTAGTAGTAATAATTTTAAACTATTTCAAATGGATGTCAAAAGTGCTTTTTTAAATGACTTTATTTCCAAAGAAGTATATGTTGAACAACCACTTGGATTCGAAAATTCTCTTCTTCCTAATCATGTGTTTAAATTAACTAAGGCTCTCTATGGACTAAAACAAGCTCCTAGAGCTTGGTATGAAAGGCTTAGCTCCTTTCTTATTTCTAATAATTTTACAAAAGGCAAGGTTGATACTATATTATTTATCAAACATTTTGAAAATAATTTTCTTATTGTTCAAATTTATGTTGATGACATTATTTTTTGTTCTTCGGATAAATCACTATGTGAATCTTTTGCCAAGTGTATGAGTCATGAATTTGAGATGAGTCTAATGGGAGAATTAACCTTCTTTCTTAGATCACAAATTAAATAACTTAGTAATGATATATTCCTTAATCAATCCAAATATATATTAGAATTGTTAAAACGATTTAATATGGATAGTTCAAAAGCCATCCACACTCCAATGAGTACTTCCACCATTTTAGACTTGGATGAAGGTAGAGAAAATTTTGATCAAAATACATATAGGAGGATGATAGGTAGCTTACTCTATCTTACTGCAACTAGACCAGATATCATGTTTAGCGTAGGACTTTGTGCGAGATTTCAAGCTAATCCTAAGTTGTCTCACCTTAAAGTCATTAAAAGAATTCTTAGATATCTTAAAGGTACTCCTAATCTAGGATTATAGTATCCAAAATCTGATAACTTTGATTTAAAAGTCTATGCAGATGTGGATTTTGGTGGATGTAGATAGAAAGAGTACATCTGGAACATGCCAATTTTTAGGATATGCACTTATTTCTTGGACTTCCAAGAAACAAAATTCGGTTGCACTATCTATGGCGGAAGCCGAATACATAGCCGTAAGTGCATGTTATGCTCAAGTCATTTGGATAAAAAATACACTAAAAGATTATGAAATTCATTTAAATAACATTCCTATAAAATATGATAATACAAGTGCTATTTGTCTAACCAAATATCCTATTCAACACTCTATAACTAAACATATTGATATAAGACATCACTTTATACGAAATCATGTTAACAGTAATGATGTCACTCTTGAATTTATCAATACAAAATATCAATTAGCAGACATCTTTACGAAACCTTTAAATGAAGAACAATTTGACTTCATTAGGAGGGAAATAGGCATGTTAAATTATCCTTGTGAATGAGCAGCACTATATATAATTTCTTTCGGCTTTCGTGGATTTTACAAAAACTCAGCTCTCAGATTTGCCTCCCTCATTTTAATTCTATATCTCAAGTAGTGATCTATGATTACATCTCATTTCAACACTAGAAAAAAAAAATTTAAAAATAATTTTTTTTTGGGGGCAGCGATAGCACCGTCAGAATCGATGGTAGAATCGCCTTGGTACTCGGCTCCCAGGCGGTAGCACTGCCTGGTTGGCGGTAGTACCGTCCGAACACCCCCATATAAAAGGGGGTGTTAGGGTCGGCGATAGAACCCACCGAAAACATCCTCCCTTTCATCTTTCTTCCTCCTAAGCTCCTCTAAGCTCTCTCCTGTCCATTTCTTCCTCCTCCTAAAGGGCTATCAAAGGCATTTTCTTGATCCAAGCTCCTCACCTCCCTAGGAAACACAAACAAGGTAAAATCTAAAATCTTCTCTTCTACTCACATTTGCTTATCTTTTCCTTATTGTGTCTTTTTGTTTCTTCATCATGAATAGATATGGCTCCTCAAAAATCAACAAGAGTCAAAGGGAAAATGTTGGAAGGAGATTCATTTGACTCAACCCTTTTTAGATCTAATGAGGTAGCCTTAAGATACCCAAATTTTGATTATAAAGCCATACATAAGGGTAAACATGTTAATCTAGGTGAACTAGGAAACCTAGAACCTATTAGATGGTTTGCTAATCTAAATACTCTACCTATCTTACAAATTAATGAACCAATCTACCCTAGGTTGGTTAAGCTATTTTATACTAACATGATTATTGAAGATGATGTTTTGACTACCTATGTGTTAGGAACCACAATTCAAATTTCTGATTGTACCATATGTGAGCTACTTGGAATTGAAGAAAAGAATAGAGGATGTTATTTTAGAGGGCAATGGGATATGGATGCAACCAGAGCAATCCACTCTGAAGCCTTAGAAATGAACTTTACTAATCCTAGCCTAGGCATCATTCATAAAAGCTACGAGTATTTATTACATTTTAATTCAAAATTACTTCATCACATCATTATAAGCAATTCTACTTCCGAAGCAGTTTCATCCTGATGAGATTAGTATGTTAGAACTAAGTACGATGTATTGGATCATGACTAGACAAAACAACTGCTTTGGTTATTTGATTAGACAATACATGATAGAAATTTTTTCTAGAGACTTAATGTTGTCATATAATGGGTTGATCACTAGATTCATTTTTGCCCATAACATTTATGTGTCACCCGATGAGGAGATAATGCAGGTTGATAGATATAACATAATTAATAGAAGTCTCCTGAAGCGACTTAGATGCACATTTAGAGATGACATATGGATTAGGTAACCTAGAAGGGTTGATATAGTTCCCCCACCGATAGAGCGACATGAAACATTAATTTTTAGGGGAAATGAATCTCCTCTGCCTAGTCCCGTTGATCCAGCACCATCTGAGCCAGCTTTTGCTCCATCTACTGAAGATCTGATCATACTTGCCTTAAATCAAATCACATTGCAACAAGCTAAAATTTTGAAGGAAGTGCAACAACTGAATCGCAAAATAGATCACTTGTATAGGTATTTTGGCGTTCCCCCTCCGGAATAGTTGTTGTTCTCTTTTTAAACACTTGTCCTGTTATGCTTATGACTACTATGGATGATGTTGCATGATGCTATTTCATCTAATCAGCTTTTAAATGAATTTTCTTTGTGGTTCGATCGTAATTTTTGAATGACACTTTCATATTACTTGATATCCTCCTCGAACGGTTTCATGCTCCCTCCATGACTCAATAATTGATCAACTTTTGTATTCTCCCTCTCATGGCCTAATAAATGAGTTTTTTTTTTCTTCTACGAAGTAAAGAATGATTTCCCCATCTCCATAATTTTTGTTGATGACAAAGGGGGAGATAAATATAAATTGCTATGATGGAGTAATTATTGTTATATTAGAGTAAATGTTTAAAGTAAAATATGAATCAATTGTATTCTTAAAGTAAAATATGAATCAATTGTATTGCATCGCAAATGCTTAAAAATTTTTACTCTTGAGATAAACTACTTTTTTATTTGATATCATGTCTTAATATTGAAACACTCTTTTAGATATCACTTGATCTCTATCATATTGGAATTAATATTTCTTATTATTATAGTTGTAAATACCTTAACATTGTTTAAAATACGAAGTTTTAGTATTTATGCCTAAGCTTGTTTATTAAGCTTTATGTTAAATGAAATCTATCGGATTTGGCTTGAATTCAAAAGATTGAATTCAAGTGCTTTTACCTTCTAATGATTTGGCATATAGATAGGAGGAGTTAAGAGTAACTCCATCATCAATTGATTGTCATCATCAAAAATGGGGAGATTGTTGAATCTCGGATTTTGATGATGAAATCAATTGGTGAAATATTTGTTCTAATCTATATTATCAAAGATAAGTGTGCAGTATTAAATACGATGGGTTAGAAACATAAAGCGATTTGCCGAGGTCAAGTCTGTTGGGTGTTCAAGAGTTCATCAGAAGTCCGAAGGATCGTCGGAAGTGTTGCTGGAACCAACCGAGATCGAATCAGGGACTTACCGAAGTTTTCAGAAGTTCGCGACAAAGATTGTCGAAGGTTCGCGAAGATTGTCGAGAAGGTTCGGAAGTTTGCCGAAGACTCATTGAGTGCGCCATACAAGCCGAGAGCATGTTGGGAATCCGTCAGAAGAAATCCGAGGGAAGTATTGGAAGACCGCCAAAGTCTCATCGTAAAGTTCACCGGAATAATACTTGAAAAATATCGATTTAAATTACTGTTAATTATGGTTTAATTTCGTAGTTGGCACGTACTTAGGGCAAGGATTTTGAATTAATCCTACTCAAATCTGGTAGGGGCCAACCGGGCACTTACTGGGCCTTGAACAAGGCCCATTCAGCATTGCTAAATGGGCTAGGCGGTAGAACCGCTTGTGCCAGGCGGTAGCACTGCTTGGTAGTCGAATGCTAGGCGGTACTACCACCCAGCCTGGGGTGGTAGTACCGCCCAACTATAGTGCGCAGAGGCGGTAGCACCGCCTAGCACAAGCGGTAGCACCGCTTGACATGGGCGGTAGCACCGCCTAGCACAGGCGGTAGCACCCCTTGTGCACTGTCAGTTTGACGACTGTCAGGCGGTAGCACCGCCAGCATCGGAAAATCCAAATTGATTTCAAATTTGGAGCCCAAATTTGAATCTACTTTGGATCTATAAATACCCCCCCTTTCTTAGCTGAAAGGGTACCCTTTTGAGAGTTAGAAATTGAGCTAAAGTCTTGCAAAAGTCTTATTTTCAATAGCTTATGTTCACCTCCTTCTTTCTCTTTAGAAAATATGTGAGAGTGTGAACTTCTTATAAAAGGGTTGTAAGAGGGGTGTTTGATCCTTCCCCTTCAAAAGAATTTGTTAGTGGAAGTTAGGAGCCTCATCAGAGAAGGTTTCGGAAGTGGATATATGTCACTTTGACCAAACCACTATACATCGCAGCGTCTTGAATGTGTGAGTGTTTAAATTTCTGTTTCATCTCTTTACTTGGCTATAAACCATTCAGATTTTTCATTACCTTTACTCAAGTAACTTCAACTAAGTCATCCTTCATTGAATCGAAGTTTTCATACGAACTAGCCTTTTACCGAAATCGATTTCAAGCTTACGGTTTTAATTCGTTGCACTAATTCACCCCCTCTTAGTGCTTGTTCGATCCTAACAGGCTGTGGGCTGATAAAGCCCATATAGGCTGAATTGGGCCATCAGCCCAACAACCTCCCCCTTCAACCCATAAGGGAGGCTGTCACTTTTGCTTCTCAGTATAAATCCATGCCGACCAACTGTCGGCACATCTCCTGCCTCTCTTTCGATAAGGTCTTTGTCAACATGTTTGCTTTATTATCATCTGTATGAATTTTCTGAAGTCACAACTGCTTCTCTTCAAGTACATTTCGAATCCAGTGGTATCTGACATCTATATGCTTTGACTCGGAATGAAAAGTTGGGTTCTTACATAAATGGATGACACTTTGGCTGTCACAATACACCACATAATTTTCTTGTTTCAGCCCTAAGTCTTGTAAGAATTCTTTTATTCATAACATTTCTTTACAAACCTCTATAGCAGCAATATATTCTGCCTCTGTGGTGGAGAGAGTAATACACCTTTGCATTCTGGATTACTATGACACAGCTCCTCCTGCAAAAGTAAGTACAAAACCTGATATAGATTTTCTCGTGTCAATATCTCTAGTCATATTTGCATATGTGTAACCCATTAGCACAGGTGGTCCTCCTCCAAAGTTTAAATAAACCTTAGAGCTTCCTTTGAGATATCTCAAGATCCACTTCACTGCTGTCCAGTGCTCTTTGCTTGGATTTGCAAGAAATCTACTAGTAACACCCACTGTATACGCGATGTCCGGCCTCATATATACCATTGCATATATTAAACTTCCACCTGCTGAAGCATAAGGAACCTTTTACATTTTCTCCTTCTTCTCATCACTTGACGGGCTCTGCTCTAAGCACAACTTAAAGTGACTTAAAAGAAGAGAACCAACTAGCTTTGTATTGCTCATACTAAACCTTTCTAATATCTTCTCGATGTATTTCTCCTGTGACAATCAAATCTTCTTATTTTTCCTGTCACGAGAAATCTGCATGCCCAATATTTGCTTTACTGGCCCCATGTCCTTCATTACAAAGGACTTACTCAGTTCCTTCTTCAACTTGTCAATTGTATATATATCTTTCCCAAGGATAAGCATATCATCAACATAAAGTAAGAGAATAATAAAATCTTTACCAAACCATTTGATGTACATACAATGATCTAAAACCATTCTTTTGTATCCATTTTTAGTCATAAATGAATCAAACTTTCTATACCACTGTCTTGGAGCTTGCTTCAACTCATACAAACTCCTAACTTATAGACAAAATTTTCTTTACCTTTGACTTTGAAACCTTCTAGCTCCATATAAATTTTCTCCTCCAAATCACCATGAAAGAATGCTATCTTCATATCTAACTACTCCACTTCCAAGTCCTAGCTAGCAGCAATACCTAGAGCAACACGAATAGAAGATATTTTAATAACAGGAGAAAAAATCTCTTTAAAGTTAATACCTTTCTTTTGACTAAAGCTTTTCACAACCAATCTGGCTTTGTACTTTAGTTGAGAACAATATTCTTTAGTCTTCAATCTGAAAACCTACTTGTTCTTCAAGGCCTTCATTCCTTGTGGTAGTTGCACCAAATCATATGTGTGGTTCTTCTATAGAGTATCCATCTCTTCCTACATAGCAACTAACCATTTCTTTTTTTACTCACTTTCAACTGTTTCCTGATAACTCTCTAGTTCACCTGCATCAGTAAGCATCACATACTCATCTGCAGAGTATCTTCTGGAAGGCTAACGTTGTCTAGAAGATCTTCTCAACTGAGGTTCTGCGGGAAGCTGTTCCTCAACTTCTTCCTACTCAACATGTCCTGCAAGTAGATTAACATCTGATTCTATACCATCTTCCTGCACATCTCTCCCATCACCCTAATATACTGGAGGAATAACTAGATCACAATCTGCTAATTCTTCTGCAGAAGTCTTAGCTGGTGCCTCTTTCTTCAAATCCTCGAGGGTTTGATCCTCAAAGAAGACCACATCTTTGCTTCTAAACACCTTCTACTTTTCTGGATCCCAAAGCCTATAACCAAATTAATCATGTGAATAGCCAAGAAAAATATATTTTTTGTCTTATCATTCTGGACCTCTTATTGTCTGAAACATGTGCAAATGCACGACAACCAAACACTCTCAAATACCTATAGGAAATATCTTTTCCTGACCATATATGCTCTGCAACATCAGCATCTAGGACTGTATAGGGAGATAAGTTAATCACATCAACTGCAGTCCTCAAAGCCTTATCCCAAAATCTTTTTGGGTAGCTTTGCTTGTGAAAGCATACATCTGATCTTTTCTATGATGGTGTGGTTCATCTTCTCTACAATTGTATTATGCTGAGGTGTACTAGGAATTATCATCTTATGTTGGATGTCATGTGACCTATAATAATCATTAAACAATCCTGTATACTCACCACCATTATCTGATCTTATGCATTTCAGTTGTCTTTCTATCTCCCTTTCAACTCTAGTATGAAACTCTTTGAAGACATCAAATAACCTGATCTTTGGTCTTCAAAGTATATGCCCAAACTTTCCTGGAAAAGTCATCTATAAAAGTAACAAAATAAAGTGTACTAATGATGTCAAAAATATTAATAGAACCATTATGAGTTTTTATCCTTAAAAGACCACATGCATATAAACATGGTCCAAGGCATACATTTTTCTAGACAAAGCAGGACTAGCTAAAGAAACTCTGTATTATTTACCAACCAAATAATCAATATAAGGGTTCAAATGTATACCTTTGAGGTTATGCAATACTTCTCTCTTGGAAAGAGCTTGCAATCCCTTCTTGCTCATGTATCCCAATCGCCTATGCCACAACTCTATGTTGAAGTCTTTGTCTGTAGCATTTAGTTGCTCACCATAAGCTTTGACCTGCAACATGTACAAAGTATGATATTTTTTTCCATTAGCTATAACAAGAGAACCCTTACTGAGTTTTCATTGCTCTCTGTGAAACCTGCTATCATAATCTTCATCATCTAGTCTTCCGACTAAAATTAGATTCAGTCTCAAGTCAACCACATGCCTCACATCCTTAAGCACCAACTTGCAGCTAAGGTTGGTCTTTATGTGGATGTCACCCATGCCAATGATGTCTGCTATGCCATAGTTGTCCATCTTTACAACATCAAAATTTTCAGACTTGTAGGTAGTAAAGAACTCCCTCCGTGGTGTATCATGATAAGAAGCTCATGTGTTAATTATCCATTCGAGATCCTGACACACATAAGAAAAAATATCATCAGAAAAGGACAAAATCAAATAATCACCACCCTACACAGTAGCTATAGTATTTTCTTTTGACTCTGTAGACTTCACTTCTTTTTCCTTTTTCTTGCTCTTCTTTGATTGCTTATATTGATTCTTATAATGTTCTTTCTCACCACAGTTGTAGCAAACAATATCTTTCCTTGATCTTGACTTGCTTTTACCCATACGTGAATTGCTTCTATTTTTAAACTTTAACCTTCCTCTATTCTCTGAGATAAGTACCTGTGAATCAATCTGAGATGCTGTTGAGTTCTTTCTTCTCAACTCCTCATTCAACAAATGGCTTGTTACTTGACTCATTGTGATAATACTATTTGGTGCAGAATTACTAAGGGAAACCACCAGTGTCTCTCAACTTTCTAGTAATAAATTGAGAAGTAACAATGCTTGTAACTCATCATCAAGAGATATTTTTATAGAAGATAATTAATTAGTAATACTCTGCATTTCATTCAAATGCTCAACAACAGAAGCGCTCTCTTTATATTTCAGGTTCATAAGTTTTTTTTATTATAAAAATTTTGTTACTAGTTGTTTCTTTCATAGAGACCTTCCAACTTTTTCCAAAGAGAATATGCAGAACTTTCAATAGAAATATGATGAAAGATACTATCATCGAGCCACTGTCAAATAAACCCAATCATTTTTCGATTTAACCTCTTCTACTCATCATCTGTCATAGTTATGGGTTTTTTACTATCCTCTTGCAAAGGTCCATATAAATCTTTGTAATATAAGAGATCTTTCATTCTTGATTTTCATATCATCCAATTATTTCCGTTTAAACTAATCATGCGAGAAACATTACCAGTCTCTATGTTCAAACACAAAAATTAAATCACCAAAACCTTGCTCTGATACCAATTGATGGGATAAAAGACAACAAATAAGGAAGAACTTTTGTATATAAGCAAATACTAGCAGGCTACGAATACATAGCGAAATTAAACGGAAATCAGAATCAAATAGAACACCAAGATTTATATGGAAAACCCCTTCAACGTGAAGGGTAAAAATCACGGGGCAAACTAGAGAAAATCCACTATAGAAATAATGAATGTACAATTCTCAGAGTCTCTTGCCCAAAACCCAAGCAACAATCATAAGAGAATAACAACTGGGATACAAGGATCATGTCACTGTGCACAATATCCAAAACCTTCCCAAGCAATCACAAAAAAATTCACTGTAGATATGATCTAACTTGAGATGAGAAAACTATTTGAATGAATGAGAACAGTTTTTGAGTGTTCCTTATCTTCTTCCCCTTTTTTTCTCTTATTTTTTCTATCATTTTCTCTTTTTTTCTATCATTTTCTTTTATTTGAATGAATGAGAACAGTTTCTGAGTGTTCCTTATTTTCTTTTTATTATCCTTTTATTGTAGTTTTAATCTTTATAATTTTTGCAGCTACCATTAATCTTTATTTATAATTAAAATTTAGATTAAAAAGAATTTAAAAAATAAAAAATAGATTGTAGGCTTATAAAACTCATATAGGTTAGAAATGGACCATCAGCCCCACAGTTGCTCCTGTGGTTTTCTCTACGTCTCTTCTCGGGTATGCATCTTTAATTATACCGTGGCTAGCTAGGATCAATTTCCTTCTTCCTCGTATTTAGAAGCCATTGACTCATACGCCAAATAAAGAGGCAGTTTTCTCTCACGCCTTGCAACATGAAGAGCAACTGCACGTACTACACCATGTTCTTCTGTTCTCACGTTCCTCGACTAGCTAGCTAGGACACACACCTGAATGATCTAGTTATGAAACTTGTTATTGAAGGAACCACTTGGAGCAGACTCAATCTGCCACCAGAGGACCATAACTCAGGTTGTACATGTCCAACAAGCCTCTCTCTCTCTTCTTGGTGGTGTATAGTCATCAATGCATTCGAGGAACCCTTGCTTGCATCTTGGACTACAAGGTTTTCGTAGTTCTCATCACCATTAACAACCGGATATCTACTGTTGGATAAATTAGAAAGAGGAATTAATTCTTTTTTAACTACTTCATCAAGGAATAATAGCTATGAAGTGCCATTCTCGTTGCTAATTGTAGCCTTCAATGACAAAAAGAGCTTTGTCTTCACAGAAGCAGCCTCGTGGCCAAGGTCAAGTTCGCCCCACAGGGTAGTTAGTGTTGAAATGAATTGAAAAGAATAATTGATTGATCAATGTAGCTTGACAAAGCCTTATTTATACATAGGAAGAGAAGATTTTCCTCAACCGTCTATCGAGATTTCCTCGTGCGGTTGAGGAAATCTTATCTATTAACATGCCCCCGCAAGATCATGCTCCTGTCAAGGACACTGATCTTGGACCGATGTAATAAAAATAATTTACTAGCGAGAGACTTCGTAAGTGAGTCTGCTAGTTGATCAGCCGTATATACGTGAGAAACACGTAGTTGATGTCTGATAACTTGATCTCGTACGAAGTGGAAGTCAATGGCAATATGCTTCATGCGTGAGTAAAATACTGGATTGGCACATAAATAGGTAGCTCCAATATTATCGCAGTATATTATAGGAGGACAGGTAGAGTTGACGTTGAGTTCCTTGAGCGATTTGTGATCAATTTATTTCGATAAGTAGTAGCCATGGCAATGACACGGTATTCACTTTCGATTGTGGATCGGGCAACTGTCTTTTGTTTCTTAGAACTCCAACGATTGGATTAGCTCCAAGAAATATAATATGCCCAGACGTGGACGTTCTATCATCATAATTTCTGCCCAATCAAGCATCAAAAAAGACATGAAGTTGAAGCGGGGTGTGTTTTGCGGAGAAAAGAGGTCATGATTTAGAGTCCCCTTAAGATATCGCAAAATTCGTTTGACCATGAGACCAATGTATTGTAGATGGTCGATACATGAATTGTGACAATTTATTATTTGCAAATGAAATGTCGGACGTGAGAGCCAAGTATTGTAAGGAGCCAAGTACTTGCCGGTATTGAGTATAGTCCGTAGCGGGACTTCCATCACAAAGTTTCATGACTCACAAGTAGAGAGGGAGTGGCAACCTCTTTAGCATCCTGCATATTTGTCTTTGATAATAAATCTTGAATATACTTTCTCTGTGATAGAAAAAGACCGAAGAGGTGAATGTAGCTTCCACTCCTAGAAAGTAGCTCAAGGTACCTAGATCTTTGAGAGAGAACCGAAAGGCCAGTTGCTTTAAGAATGTCTGGATTTCCAAAAGATTATTTCCTGTGACAACAATATCATCTACATACACCAAAAGATATATAGTGTTTTCATGATGTTGTCGTAGGAATAACGAGGTATCAGATTTGGAATTGAGAAAACTCATTGATGTTAAAAATGTGCCAAGTTCATTATACCAGGCTCTTGGAGCTTGACGAAGTCCATAAAATACCTTTTGTAGTTTGCAGATATGCCTTGGATATTGTGGATGAACAAAGCTAGGGGTTCTTTGCATGAAGACATTTTGATAGAGTCCCCTGTAAAAGGCATTGTTAATATCCAATTGTCGTATATGCCACCTTTTGAGATAGCCAAGCTCAAGATAAGCCGTATTGTTGTTGGTTTGACAAGCTGGGCTGAATGTCTCTGTGAAGTCAACACCAGTCGTTGATGAAACCCTTTGGCAACTAGGCGTGCTTTATATCTAGCAATAGATCCATTTGGGTTCCGCTTAATTCGAAAGACCCATTTACACCCGATGATGTTTTGTGTATGAGAAGAGGGAACTAGGGTCCATGTAGAGTTATGAAGAAGAGCATCATATTCGTCACACATTGCTTTACGCCAAAGATTTTTGTGCTTGATTAATTGTGGTGGGTTCACTGGCTTCAAGGGAAGAGTTTGTTGTAGTATATAGATCAAGAACTTGACGTGGTTTAACAATACCACTTTTGGAGCGTGTTATCATATGATGACTAGGAGCTACAGAAGTGGTAGATTGAGTTGTTGGCATAGTCGGTGGTGAGTCATCGAGATCAAGTGGACTAGTCTGCTGTACTTCAACAGCACCTGATGATGTAGTTGAGGGTATTGGTTCATTAATAGGTGAAACTTATGAAGAGGGGATTGGAAGGGTAGGTAGGAGGTGTTGAACAGGAGGAGTGTACTGACCAGGAGGGTTAGGATTGGATGGTGTTATGGGAGGTTCATGTGACGGGGTTGAGGAGATGCTCCAGTGATGTGTGTTTGTCGGAGTAGCTTGCATGGTAGAGTACTCATGATTTTGAAAAGGAAAAGAAGACTCCACAAAAATAATGTGACGTGATAGAAAGATTTTTTGGGTTTGTGGCTCATAGCAACGAAAAATATTATATTCAAGAGAGTATCCAATAAAAATGCAAGGCTTAGATCGTGGTGTAAGCTTATGTGAGGCATAAGAACGTAGCCACGGATAACATAGACAACCAAAGACTTTGAGTTTGTGAAAGTTTGGAGGCTTATGGAATAGTTTCTCAAATGGTGACTTGTATTGTAAGACTGGAGTGAGCAAACGATTAATGAGATAGACAGCGATTTGAAAGACCGCTGTCCAAAAAGGTAATGGCAACGAGGCCTGATGTAGAAGTGTGAGCCCAGTTTCAACTATATATTGATGTTTGCGCTCAGCAGAACCAACCAATTGGGGAGTATGAGGAGGTGACTTGAGGTATTGTATACCACAAGCTGCAAGACAGGATGCGAGGGCTTGATATTCACCTCCGCCATCAGAGTAAACTGTTTTAATGGAAGACTGAAAGAAATTCTCGACCAACTTTCTAAAGTTGGTAAAGACAGTTGAAACTTCAGATTTATGACGGAGGGGATATAACCATGTGTACTTAGTGAAATAGTCAACAAAAATAACATAAAAACGAAACTTGTCAAAAGAAAGGGTTGGGGCAGGACCCCATACATCAGTATAAATAATTTCAAAAGGTTTAGAACAAGATATAGAAGATGTGCCAAAAGGTAGTCTATGACTTTTATTACTACGACAAGCATCACAATAAGTTAAAATGTTGCTAGTAGAGGTAGGAATTGAATAATGGGAAAGTAACTTTTGCTGAATAAGAGACGAGGGATGACAAAGACGTCGATGTCATACATCAACTAGAGCAAAGAATCGAGGAGTGAACAGTGGGGTGGTTTGTTTTCGAAGCGGATGGCCACTCATAAATGTTGTCTTTGTTCTGGCCTTGGACTAAGGATGCCCTCGTGCTCAAATCCTTGACAAGAAAGGAGTTAGGAAAAAATTCAATGGAGGTATTATTTTGCTTACAAATCGAGAGATGAAATAAGGTTTCTTTTGATGTGGGGTGCACACAAAACATCATCAAGTGTGAATGTTGTGGTGAATGAATTAAGTATTGTGGAACGATTATGAGTGATAGGAGTCCTTTACCATCACCGATGATGACATCTTCATCGCCGCCATAGTTATTGTGGATGCATGTTCAAGATCGGAGGTGATGTGATGTGATGCACCAGGGTCCACAATCCAGTTGGGTTGACTAGTCATCGGAGTAATTGTGAGATTGGCTTGAGGCCACTGTATTGGAGCAGGAAGTCGAGGTCGAGAGCGATAGACTTTCGCGGAGTGTCCGATCTTATCACACAACCTGATTCGACGATGGCCGCTTCGCAAGTCTTGATGATTATAGGGGATATCACCTTGATAATATGGATAAGAGGGATTTGGTGTGGAACCCATAAGGTCAGGAGACAGCTTTGTCGGACCTTGATTGACGTGCTTATTGTATTGATTGCTCTTTCTCTTGGATTTATGACTGATTTGAGCTATGATAGTTGGTTCGGGCAGCCGATCGTCGCGCTTCAAATATGTCTCATAGTTGGTCAACTTGTCATAAAGTTCTTCAAATGATATTGGAGAGTCACGTGCTCGAATTGCGGCTGTCAATTCTTTGTATTCGTACCCTAGGCCATTAAGGGTATGAACGAGGACTTCTTCTTCACTGAGGGAATGATCTATCAAAGTTAAGTCATCGATGATCACTTTGATATTTTGTAAGTCAGCAATAGTACTTCCCTCTTGTTTCACTTTCATCGACCGATAAGAGTCCGAGCATGCGAGTACGCTGAGCGATTTGCCAATGTTGTTTGCAACTTGGACCATGCCACTCATACATGAAGATATTAGTGGGGCGAGCCTGCATAATTTCTTTTGGATAACTTGAAAGGAATGAGTGCAACATTGATAGTGATGAGGCTTGGAGATTGAGAATCTGCTATTATTCCCTGCGGGGGACAATGGTAGATGATGAAGCCATTTGATGATACGATGGCGTCGGCCGATGGGTCGTAAGCCGCTCTATCACCCCGCCCGATTTGCTTGGTGCGTGTATCGAAGACTCAACCGGTCGATCGCATTCGGTGAGTTTGGCAACCCTCGCAGGTGCTTCTGTTTGCACACCGCACGCTACGGTGGAGAGGGGAAGGAGGAAAAGAACGCCGAGACTGCAAGTGGAGGGTGAGCGATCATCTTCTCCCCGCATCGTCTCTCATCCTCCATGTTGGACAGCCGCCGCCTAACAACCATGTTGGTGGAAAGCTACTGTTGGGCGGGCGAAAGAAGCGAGGCGTGGTAATGGAGAACGGCGGTGAGCGCAATTAATCGAGGGGAGGGTTCGGTAGTGGCGTAGCGATTGGAATCGGAGTGTTTGGCGGTGGCGTAGCGATTGGCCAGCAGTTGAGGTGAAGCGAATGTGGTGGTGTTGGGTTCGGGTGGTGTCGAACCGAGTGCCATTCGGTGCAGTGTTTCCAATCGCTAATTGGGTGTGTCGGCTTCAATGACAAAAAAAGACTCCTTAGATGTCCCATCACAGAAGCAGGAGGAGGCGGCCGGGGTGTCGATCTTTGTCATTGGGCCAAGAGAAAGAAAGAAAAAAAAGCTCTTGCTTAATGCAAGGGCTCTGATACCATGTTGAAATGAATTGAAAAGAATAATTGATTGATCAATGTAGCTTGACAAAGTCTTATTTATACATAGGAAGAGAGGAAGAAGAGAGGATTTTCCTCAACCGTCTACCGAGATTTCCTGGAACTGATGGTATCATCTTCTTGTGGGATATACTGGTGAAGTTTGTGTTGAGAATCGCGGTTGCAAATCTGAAGGGCCAACATGTTTATAGGCACTAATTAGATTGGAAAAATGGAGTCCAAATACTTGTATTGTGAAATTGCTCTCTTCTACAATTATAACTCAAGTTTAGTGAACCAATATAAGCATTTTTCGGATCATTCAATAATTGACATGGGTTACAAAGAGATGGGAGTATTTGTTTCTTTGTTTGTCGGTGATGGTGTTGCCGATACAAAGTGCAGTCGATAAGATCAGTTCTAAATTTGGACTTTTTTTTTTCCCATCTTACAGAAGTACAGAAACTGAAAACACAGCAATAAGAACTCGGGCAATTGACTAAGAATTGCCAATTTCTTATGGCTTTTGATACATTCATCAGTTTCTATAAAAAAAAAATCATGCAGGAATATATGTAACAAATAAAGAAAGCATCTCTTTACGTATGTTGATTTGCTTAAAGTATAATCAGCATTGCAATTTTTTTGTTTGATTATGCTTCAAGTGTCATAAACTGACTTTTAATTAGAGTATGCTACTAATAGTTTGCTTTGTTTTTAGGTCCAAAAACTTTGCTGAAAAATTAAGTACTGTTATGTCATCAAAGCAAGTACTTTTATCTCACTCTAATCAATTGGACATGCATACTCATAAAAATATATTAACAATGCCGGTCGTCCAATCAGAGACCAGTGTGACAAACGTTTTCTTCCCTAAACTGAAGCCAACAGGTTGTATTAAACCTGTTTTGGTTTGTGGGCATCAACAAAGAGAAAGGCATGACAATATCATATTCCTCGTCATGCCTCGTAGGGAAGTCAGGCCGGCCTCTTCCTTTTGGTCTCTCACCTCGACGTCCATTTGTTTCACGGTGGACATCTTCTTCTTTGAGAGACTTCGTCATGGGACCTCATGCCTCCTTTGTCCTGCAATGAACTACTGGTCTTCAACACACAGAAAGGCATGATCTAGTTTTCAACAGATACAGAAAAATGAACACCCCAGGTGATGTGGCTGCAGTCTCTCTGACAAGGCCCTCTTTGTCAGGGATGGAGGCTCAAGAGCGATCCTACAAGCACATTTTGGGAACATGTTTTGCTTCAATGATTGGATGGCATCGTCACGACACCTTGCTTGCAAATTTTCTTCTTCCAGTGGTAGTTTTCTGAACATGTGCAGATCTTTCCTGTGAACCTTTCTATCTCCTACGCAACTCGGAGGACAAAATCCTAGGCACTGATGTTTTAGAAACATTCTTGGATATAAAATTCATGGCGTGTCTACTTCTTTTAGCAGTCGTGGTGCTGTCACAACAGCTGGAGCATTTGCTGCCACCGCACTGCTTGCATCTGCACAAGTAAATCAAAAGGTTGCACAAACTGAATCTTATTTTCACTAGTTTCAGTTTACTTGAGGACGATCGGTTTCGTTCTTTGGTGCTGCCACATAAATCACTGAAAGGACTGGCATCGGCACAACGAAGGACTATTGTGGCGCTCATGCGATGCGCATTTGGCACCTCGAAAGCATGCATGAGTCCCCTGAGAATCGTATCGGTGGTATGTCATCAGGGTCTCTAAAGCCAAAATGGATACACCCGCGTCGGCTCATCAACTGTTTTCTTGTGCAGGAATGAATGCTCCTGCTCGCTAAGGGAACATGGGACCGATCGGAGGCATCGAGGGAGGTAGAGGTGCAGAGCGTCGAGGAGGGGTTGAAATCAGCAAAAGAAAACATTTACTTTCAGAGTGACTGAACCGACTGGTTGGAGTACGACCATGGAGAGGCAGAAGTTGCATCGACTATGTCAACATTCGCATTCATATCGATGATTGTTTAGTGATACTCAATGTTTCTCCTAATGCAAACGGCAACATTGCATTCATTAATGTGACAGTGAGGTCAGATTGGCAATCAAGGAGAGCCTCAGGATAATGTCGATACGATAATGTTGAACTGAAGACAGCAATCTCTACCAACCATTGTTTAGTTGTAATCAAATGTGTCTCTTAGACAAGTGGCAACAAAGCATTCATTAATTTGATGCTGAAATGTTAATGGTTATGATCATGACTTGAAATAGATTAGCTGCTACACAAGCGGATGGTGGAATCTTTTGCTAACTGCTCCTGTCTTATTGCCGAATGGCCTCTCCTTTGCGCATTCATCCACTGTGTCCAATCGACTCATACGTGTTCTCTTCTTGGAGAGGAAATCATAGGAGAAGAAATCTTGAATTGGGCACCTAAGCATGTGGATCGAATACCTTTTATTTAGCAGGCACCAAGGAGAGAGGTGGGCGTTTCTTTCTTGTGTAGAAAGAAATATCGTAGAGAAACCTTTTTGGAACAATCTTGGTAGGAGTTGAACTGCTCGAGTCACGAATCCAACCTAAACCCTTGAATACAACGGTAAAAACGGTGGCAGGACTGACCAAAGTCATCGGTGACTCTGAGCTCTCGTTCGTGACCCAATGGTCGATTTTAAGAAGAAGGTCGAGAGATAAAGAGTCGGAGTGGGTTAGGTAAGAGAGTTGCAATGTCAAACCATCCCTTTGTTTTGCTTCCCTTCTCTTCTTGCATGTCCCACTCCGGCATTTTGCTGGCAACTTGTTGATTCCAAGTCTTTCAACCCTCTCTGCCCCCACGCCGAATATAATAAATACTCTCTCTCTTTTTTTCTCTCTATTCTCTTTTCCGTTTGCTCTGTCTTTCTTTTGTTCTATATATATATATAACTCTCAGACGGTTCTTCCCTGATGTACAACGAGCCCACCATCTTCCGTTCTTGAGGATGGAGGAATCAATCAACTCATCCACGAATAGCGCTTCCTGTGCCAAGGATGGCTCAGCTTCTTCTGAAGAGAGTGGCTGGACGGTGTACTTCGAGGAATTCATGGCATCAGAGGAGAGGAAAGCAGCCGGTGGCTTCTCCTCCGGTGTCGTCAGCGGGTCTTCCATCGTCTCTGATGCTGCTTCGTGTGTTGCATTCGACCCCTCATCACCTGGTCTCGAGGTGTCGGAGGAGAAGTACAGGAAGCTGAGCCTGAAGAAGAAGAAGAGGGGGAAGGGGCTACTGGATGATGACTCCTTGGAAGATACTGCTAGCTCACCCGTCAACAGCCCCAAGGTAAGAACAGGCCATATTTTCCACCTTGTTCCAATTCCTTGTCTCGAAGGGATTCCTTGGTGTTCCAATAATCTAATGATATTTCATACTTAGAACAGGTTACTGATTTGAGTTACCTGACTCTGAACTCAAGCAAGAAAGACGATTTCAGGGACTCACCTCAGGTGACATTATCAGCAGCTGTTCTGTCGATTTCAGTTCAAGCAATTTGTCTTAGCTTACCAGGATCTCTCGCCTCTGGATGTTGCAGGAGGATGTCGCCGGGTGTAGGAATGACACAGAACCCAAGGAAATTGTAGGTGGACAAATGAGAATACAGAGCTGAAGAAAAGAGGACTTTGTTTAGTTCCGTTGTCCATGTTAGCAAGCTATCTAGGTTAGACTCTCAAGCTCAATTGATAGCATGGAAGAAAGTCTCCAAAGAAAGAACACTCTCTCTTTGTTCCTGTAGATATAATGATGATATAAGGGTGGTCTTGGGGTTGGTTCATATAAAATCTTTGTTACGCAGTAATGTGATGATTGATACTGCTTAGGAATTACCCTGTACATCGCGTAATTATACCCTCATCACCTTGTACTCTTCGTCTTAATCTAATCGAAACATTGTGTGTGTGCTTAGACTTCTGGTCTCGATTGATTGATATTGGCTTTTCTCATACCAAAACCGTAGTCTGAGAATAAATGAGTTGGTCTGCACCGTTCAAGGTGGGGGCTGAGTTGCTAGGTTTACGTTGGAACAGTACTGTGGTTACACCAAATGACATCCCACTCACATTCCAAGTAAGATGGCAGGCATAAGCAATCAAAAAGTTGCACAGCTAAAAACTGATGTTTCTCAAAACTCATGTGATGACCAGGAACCAATAATCACAATATCTCAGATGTAAAGCACTTGTGTGATCTCTTTCAAGCTTGCTTCTGCGACTCCTCGGTCCAGAGATTCCCACCGGAGAAGACGCACTGTTTGGTTCTCGACTGCCAAATATAAAAAGGAGGACACAATTCCATCCCATCTTGTCTGGCTGAGAACATCAGAGACAACACACTGCTGGTTTACGCGATGCAAGATTGACTCCAGTGATATCCATCAACAGAAGAACTGCAATCGTATGTTAGCGTGGCGGAGAACATTGGGAAACTCGTTCTATAATCACTGTTTACATGATATTTTGCAACACAATGGACATGTTTGCATCTTGTCTTCCTGCAAATACGAGAAGAACATAGAATGGGAAGACCCCTCCATGTGCAGCAGCACTATTGTCAACTCCAAAGTCTACACGCTTAGGTTTCAACTTGAACTACAGATAAAACAAATGCAAAACCATCAAGAAGAACAATCTTCCCACTATCTTATTTGACTCCCAACTGCAGAATCCCAATTTGCTCCAGTATATTACATAGAGAGGCACATGCGAGGCAGTAAGGGGAATAAGCATCAAAGCGAAGCTGAAACACTTGTCATCCTGCAGCACAGATTATGTTTACGGTAGGCTCTTGTGGTAGCAGCACTTCCATGCTTTGCATACGTGCATTCTTATTTTAAGATTGAACCTACGATACTACTAATCCAATCTTCCATGTTCTAATAATTTTTCATCGTATAACCACTCTTACTTGCAATAACAACGACAACAATAAGTCATAATTCCTCAACTATTGTATGGGTAATTTCTAAAGCCAATCATATGATTCTAAATTCAATCATGCACCTCTCTGTTCATGGTTCCACCAGTAGTTAATTATCGACAGCGTGTAGCACTCGCTTATCACCCCGTCTGTATCAAACAATGGTGGGCTCTATTACTGATTGCTGATGAAAATTTTCGTCTCAAGAGAGTCCTTTATTATAAAGAAATATCGATTAATGCATAAATAACAATCTTTTTTTTGTTGTTGGTATTTTACCAGAAAACTCTCTAACATTGGATCTTTATCGGATGATTCCTCCTATATTCGCTTTTATGTTGGGACGCTTTTTTTTCAACTTCGACGAAGCAAACATTTACTAAAATAATTTATTCAAAAATTCTTAAAAAATAAAAAAAATTGATGCCAATCGTCTTAGAATCATTAGGACATGATTTTAAGATGATCAATATTTTTTTATTTTAAATTTTTATAATAATCAAATATCAAAATTAAGATTTTTTTAATAACATCTTTGATCAAATCATTTAGGTAAAGGTGTGAGGATTTTTTCGTCCAAATAAAAAAAAGGAATACCACAAATAAAAACGAATATGGAAGGCATCATCCACTAAAAAACCAATATTAGAGACTTTTTCAGATAAAATGTCTTTTTTTTAATTACTCACGACTTTATTTCACCTATGTATGCATTGATGCTGAACTCCACAAATGTAGTTTATCGTCAATAGTTCCAAAGATTTCTATATTGTATGAATCATTTTCCATGCCAAAATAAACTTTGATCTACACAAATTCGCATTTTCCTTGAAAATTCCTATTTCAAAATTCGAAGATTTTTTATTTAATGTGTCGTCAGACGCTGAAATATTAACTGCGAATAAACAAAAAAATCCATTGACCTTTTCCTTTTAATTTATTATATATATATATATATATATATATATATATATATATATATATATATATAATTTTCTCGATGGATTGGGTTCTTATTCGAGGGTAAAAGTAATTGGTAATAAGAGGGTTATAGATACTTAGAAGCGGAAGGGAGAAAGAAGGGGCCTCCTCGCACTCGCCCTCGCCCTCGCCCTCGCTTCGTTTCGGATTAAGATCTGAAAACCCTAATTGATTTGAGGAGGAATCGAGGAATCTCCCAGTTTCGGGAGCCATGATCTCCGCAAGCAAGCTCAAGTCCGTAGATTTCTACAGGTTTGATGCTATGGTCACGCACCGATTCCTCCCCAAGATCCCCGCTTCCTTCTGCAAAAATGCTGTTTCTTGCGGACGGACGCTTGTCCTGATCCCGTGACTCCTTTCTTGTTGTTTCCAGTAGATGTTCCTTCGGTTTGGGATGCTGGATTGGAGAGATGAAGGTGGAATCTTGGACGTTTCTAATTGTGTTTTCCGTTAGTTCTGTTGTTTCTTGAGTCTTGGTTCACCGGAATGACGATTGGTGAAGGGAAAGTGGAATCTTGGACATTTTTAGTTGATTTTTCGTTAGTTCTGTTGTTTCTTGATCGTTGTTGCAGCTATCTGAGGATATTGGGGAATGCTAGTGCTTCTTTGCTGATTCCAATCCCTAATTTTGCTAGGAGTGTGAAATGAACCGTGTCACGTGACATGTTAGATTGATGAACTAAACACAACTTCTGTTTTTTTTCATCCATGTCCTTGATCCCTGTATGGATTTTTATTTGTGATGAAGAGTCAGTACATACTTTCTAAGAAAGTAGACGTCATTCCCAATTCAGGTTATAAATTAAATTTACATACTGGTGTAAAAGAAACGACCTTGTGATGAAGATGATACAGTATGAGACACGTCTGAACCATTTCTTTATGACTTCACAATGAATCATTTTTCCAAACCAGGAAATATTTTTTTTAGAGAACAACCGCAAAGCTACTTTGCTACTTGTTGTCAACTAATGCTTCTTTTTCAATTACAGGAAAATACCTCGAGATTTGACTGAGGCATCACTTTCAGGTGCAGGATTATCTATCATAGCAGCATTCGCCATGATGTTTTTGTTTGGAATGGTTTGTCCTTTTCCTTTTTTCTGTTTACTCATTTACTTGATTGTCTGGAAGAAGAGGACAGAGATGAAAGAGCATGTATTTATTACCCAACCCCTTGCAGTCATTGGCGGTTTAGGATGTATTTATACTCAACCACCTACCATGTTGACGTAACGCCTGCTTATGTGGCCTAACCACATGCTAATGTGGCATAACATCTGTTGACATTGCTCAACCACCTGCTAAGGTGATGTAACCTCTGCTGATGTGGCTCAACTGTTAACCAAACACAGCTCAAGTGCTCCCTATGTGACTTACACATCGTAGTTGACCTGCTGATGTGGTGACCTTCGCTGCCGAGGTGGAGGTGTCCATGTGTCAGTCTTGGGATGGTTCATTTTGTCCCCTATCAATGATCTCTTCATATTTTGTAATAGAAGGATAGAAGACTGTTAGGTGCCCTTATGACCAGGGATGACAGTGGGTTGGTAATTGGAAATTTCACCAAAAGTTTAGCCTGATACAAGTACCTACCTTCCTATCTGAACCCATCCTAAACTCAATTAAAGAGTACATAACCCAAGTTTAAGTGGGTTGGGTAGACCTGAGTATCTGAGAAAAATGTGTCACCATACATAGTTCACCTTATGAATGAACATGGTAGGGTATGGAACATGAATTGACTAACCACCTAGTTATGCCAACTCATACCCAAACTCAACTTTGGTACCTCCTTCGCCATCCTTGTTTGTCTCTAACCCAATTAAATTATATTGGAACCTGGTTTAAGTGTCAGATATGCCTAGGTCCTACAAAAAGCCTATCCCATTGTCATCTTTATTTACGAGATTCCATGTTTTGGTGTAATATCTGAAGCAAGAATTTCTCTATGAAATTTTACCGTTTTTGGTTGTGATTAGCCATCTTAACATAAGGGCTCTTGCTACAGTGGATAAAATTTATAAGGATCTTAGCACAATCCACTAAAAATTCTTTTATTGTGCTCTATGTTCCTACATGAACAATGGGAGCTATCTTTAAATTCAGTCTTTTGGTTGAAAAAAAATCAAAACTTTCATCCACTTCATCTTCTTAGCAAACAATAATTCCTATGTCATACTTGTGGATATTTGCTTGTCATAGCTGTGGCTCAATTTTTTTTTTTTTTTCAGGAGTTGAACAACTATTTGACAGTGAGCACATTGACATCTATAATTGTTGATAGGAGTTCAGATGGGGAGTTCTTGCGCATTGATTTTAACATAAGGTTGAACGGCACCGTTCATCTTTTCTGAAATTTATCTTGTGAATGATTTGGAACTGCTACCATGATCTACAGATATATGCTTGCTAACACTTTTTTTATGCTGTATGCCTACTTTCTCCCTTTCTGCATTAAACATCCATCTTTTAGATATGTGCTAACAGGGATTCTGATATCTAAGTTCTTTAAAAACCAACAGTTTATCTTTAAAGCTACTATTGTTGGGAGATTTTGATTTATGAGACCTTTAACAATTTGGCCAGTGTTATACTTAAGCTACTATTGCTTGAAGATTTTGCCTTTGGATCTTTAACAAAGTGTTAAGCCCTTGGTATCAAAAAGTTGGGAGTTCCATACACCTCCAAGATTATGTACAAATGTCATAACAAAATAACACATATTTAAAGACTCTCAACTTTGTTTTTGTCAATGTGCTACATAATGTGAATGGTAACTGTACCTTCTAGTTTAACATATGATCTCTGGTTATCGAACACATCACATGAACACAAACTTTGGAAGTACGGGTAGGACACAACATGACATGGACAAAATTGTGAACAGAATATGATATTTATATGTAGTTTTATGTTTTGGGAAGGTTTTTTTAGTAAAGACATGAAAAGAAAAAACATAATGAAAAGTCATTCACATCAATTATAGTCATATCATGTAGCTGGCACACCTCTGTGCTAACCAACATTGGCCAAATTTTGGTTTTTTTTATCCTGACACTTGTAGTATTGGTGTGGTGGAGGAGGAAGAGGAAGAGGAACAGGAAGAGGAGAAGAGACATCACTTCTCAGGAATCACATCCTGAGAAGTGATTAGGGCGAAGATCATGCGTGGCGGTGTCCAGTGAGGTCGTAGCAAGCAGAGGTCGCTGGTAGCGATGGCATCGATCATGGTGGGAAGGCAGAGGTGAGAAGTGACAGTGAGAAGTTGCAGCATCGATCGTGGCTGCATGGGAAGCGGAGGCAGCACGAAAGGGGGATTTAAGGTTTCCCACTTTCCCTTTTATATGGCAGACTGGATTGGCATGGGTCCACATATCGGTTAATGCTTGGAACGATACGTGCTGCTTGTTTCGTACCGGTCCATGTGAAATGGAAGTCCTTGGTTCTTACCAATCTTCGTGACATGAGATGCTTCATTACCTACACTTGCAAATTGGCTTGGTAGCGGTTGATTTATATCATTAGTAAGTTAAAGGCCAAAATACATGTTGCCGCGATGGAATTCTACTATATATGCAAAAAAAGCGCCAATCCTGCAAATTATATTAATCAACAATGGCATTGAAATTATGTTTTAAAGTTTTGGTAGCAGTACCAGACTGATCCCTGGTTTGACTAGTATGGGTTTAGTACCGACAATACCAACACATGGTACCCACCAATATTATTGATCGACACCGAGAAGGTGGGAGGAGGAGAAGGAGCAGGAGAAAAAGAGGAGGAGATGAAGAAGAGGAGAGGAGAAGTACCTGTGAGTGGACGAGCGAGCAGCACATGGCACAAGGTACCTACCGAATAGGGGGGGTGAGGTTTATGTAGGTCACTGAGAGATAATCTGTGAATTGGACTGGGCAAAAAGCCTGGTTTGCATCTTGGTTCCATACAGTATTTTGGACTATGATCGAGTGTGCAAGATGTTTCATCCTTAATAATTTGATGACTATCAAAAAAGAGAAAAGAAAATGTCTCACAACTCATCTTAAAGGAGACAAACATAAAAAGTCC